>JAXCGZ010013243.1:185000-190000 GCA_037179515.1 Halocaridina rubra | reverse complement strand
GAACAGTAGCAAAAGCAAAAGAATATAGTGGTAGCGAAGAGTTAGGATTTCAGCCAGAGAACATCAGAGTCAGGAGATTCAAGGTCCACGAGTCTTGCAATAGGAGTGTTAGTGTTGCAGTGGGTACAGACCCCACCTTTTGAACGGAAACGAGAATACAGGTTATAGTGAGAGATTTGGAATGGATAGGGGAAGCATGGCTAGACAACCGGGTTTCAGAGAGGAGGAGGAGGTTAGGGAAGAATGTACCCAAGTGCTATTCCACAGACGAAAGATTAGAGTTCAGACCACGAATGTTAGAAAAATTAAGAGCGAAAGAAGCAGATCCATCAGGAAATGCAAGGTTAAGGGCAGAACCAGTAATACCACCAAGCGTGTCTATCCTCACGCCAATAACGGAGTCAGCAAGATCCCCAGAGTCTCTTAGCACCACTCTATGCCGGGTACTGGGGACCATAAGCTGTGGACCTTCCATAAATAGAGAAAAATAATGAAAAAGAGAGCAATAAGAAGCAGATACGGGGAGCGTTGTGACTTGTCAAATGTAATGAGATAGTAAAAGATGTGTAATGAATACGCAAGAATATTAAGTGTACATGTAGACATAAGGAAAGAATCGTGCCTGAAGGAAGACACAACCTGGAGCTGTCTGGACCAGTCCTAGTTGCAACCATAATACCTTCGATTTCAACGGGCGGCTGTTGGTATGGCCAACTTACTATATACATACATACATGCATGCATGAATGCATACATGCATACATACATGCATAGATACATGCATACATTCATACATACATACTTGGGTAATTGAATTATGACCCCTAAATATATATATATATATATATATATATATATATATATATATATATATATATATATATATATATATATATATATATATATATATATATATATATAATATAATATTATATATATATATATATATATATATATATATATATATATATATATATATATATATATATATATATATATATATATATATATATATGTGTATATATATATATATATATATATATATATATATATATATATATATATATATATATATATATATATATATATATATATATATATATATAATATAATATTATATATATATATATATATATATATATATATATATATATATATATATATATGTATATATATATATATATATATATATATATATATATATATATATATATATATATATATATATATATATTCTGTTATAAAAATAACATCATTCGAATATAATTAATTTCTGTTACAGAATAAACCGAGTGTAGTTGAAGTAGTATGTGCCCTAAAATTTTCAAGAGACGCTACTCTCACTGTCAGAGGGGTTACCTCTCTAATAATGAGAACTTTGGCTCCTCTTAGCTCTAATGATACATAGCCATACTATAACTACTCTTAGCTTTTTAGGTACCATTAGTTATGTTCAAGACACTATTGATTTTCATCATTGACATCAGTTATTCACTTTAAAATTTAATACTATATATATATATATATATATATATATATATATATATATATATATATATATATATATATATATATATATATGCCGTAGCACATGCACAGTTGTACTCTTCTCTCAGAACAAACTAGGATACTAAGGTTCTTGTCCATACACTTCCTGTGAATTTTTATAAAGAAAAAGGGAAGTTATCTTGATAAAAGAGTTAGGGAATATTTTTGAGCTAGCATAGCATTCTTGGTAGAGAGAAAAACGTTATTAAAGAATCAAAAAACAGATTATTTCTTATCTTCGCGAGCATGATGAAGTCTAATGCAGTATATATAATGATGATGGGCTAAATATATGCCTAATAAAAATTGGGGGGTTACATTTATGTTAGGAGAGTGCCTTTGATAAGAATTGATATCTTGGAAAGTCTGAAAAGCACTTTGTCTTTTGCTATGCATGTACAAGATATCTTTTATGTGGATGATAAAAAGATGGAGCATCTCTGATGCCTAGAATAGTACTTTAATTTTAATAAATCATTTTATGCTTAAAAAGAAAAAAAAAGCATCTTGTTTTTGCGATATAGGTACATAATGTAAGTTATCTGATTCGGAAAAGATAATAGGCTCTCTGCAAATTAAAAAAATTAAAAATAAAAAAATCTATAATAGTTATGCATCTTTATTCAATTGGACTTAATTTTTTTTTATATTTTAATTGTTTTTTTTATGTTTTCTTTGTTTATATTTATATATTCAGGGTTTGCGCATCTACTTAGATTATATTCTTGAGATTTTTCATCCTTTTCGACATAAGACTAAGTTTTGGGAGGCGTTGGACTTGTAGCAGTTGTTGTTGCTGCTGCTGCTGGGGTTTATTGTGCGCTTGTTGTGATATCTCGGGCTGCTGATCTGTGGTAGTGGCTGGGATGCTTGAATCTGAAGTAGGTGGGGCTGTGGCCGCTGTATCAGCGGTAGAGGCTGGGATGGTTGATTCAGAAGTAGGTGGGCTTGTGATGAGAGTAGTTGGAGTCGCTGTAGAGGTTGGGGTTGTTAGAGTGGTTTGGGTTGTGGTAGGGGTTGTAGCCTTCGGGTGGCACCAAATATAGCATCTAAAACCACGAGCTGTCTTGGTGGGGTTGCTGAAGAAAGTAATTCTTGTCCATCCATCGGTGGTGACGATACCATTGGGAGAACGGGCACCGCACTTCCTGATAGTTTACAAGGAATAAAATTAACAGTTAGTTTAACACCAGGAAGGAAGTCTTATTTTGCCTAATAATTTACATTATTGGAAATCCATAATACCGACGTTTTGCAAAGATCAAAGTGGATGGGAAGAAGGCTCAGCAGTTTTTTGTGTTGTTTTACTTGTTTATTACAGTCAAGTGGTTATTAACATATATGAATAATAAACTTGACGTCGAGAATTGATCTTCGTACTTCATGAACTACTGTATTTTAAAGAGATATTTTAGCCTGAGAAGAGGCAAGAATACCTCCTTCTTATTGCCTACATGTTGTAAATGTCGGCCAAATGGGGCGGAACGAGAGGAGTGAGAATCCCCCTCCTTGTACTTTCCCCCCCCAAAATAAAGGGTTAAGTTTTTAGCTTTTTTTTAGCTTTTTTTATTTTTTATTTTTTTTCTTCTCTGACTCAGCCACCCCCTGGTAAGTAGGATTTTGGATTCTGTAGATGGATAGATAGGTAGGTAGATAGAGAAAGAAAAGCAACTTTAACGTCCTTTTGTAAAAGAAAAAGCGAGGCAAGCAGACTTACATTGTTGGAAATCCTTTGTAATTACAATCAAGAGGTCAATAAACTAAATGACTACTAAAATTAATTCCAGTGACTGCGCCTCTTTTGATACAAAATTTTCAATAACGAAATAATAAATTTTCCGACTATACTTAAAAGAGTAATTAATGAAGAGACTTCTCTTGTTTTAAATCCTCTGTGTATTATAATCCAAGTGTCATTTAAGTATATGTATAAATAGATTAACGCTAAAAATAAATCCCTTCTTTTTTCTTGACTTACAGAATATAGAATCTAATTAGATTTTCCAACCTTTATTTTTTAATGAGTAAAACGAGTTAAGAAGGCTTACGTTGTTGTAAATCCTTTGTATGTCACAATGAAGCGGTCTTTCAGACATCCAGGAGAAGATTCCAAGTTGAAGCTCGGACAGATGAACCGCAAGAACGTGGATTCTCTGGAGTTACACGTGATCTCGTACTGACACCTGATAATAAATATATTCAGAATATAGAATACACGTAAAGAATAATTATATTCTGTTTTATAACTAGTCAATAGATTTCTTACCTTTGGTTAAAAAGGTATCGAAATCTGATTAATAAATTTTTCGCATTTGATTGAAAATAAGTCAATAAATGTCATGGCAGGTGATTGGAGGTCTTAGGATTTAATTCATCAAAAGATTATTCACATTCGTAGTGTAAAGCTGACGTCAGGTCACGTGACGAAGTCAAAGGACTGCCCATTCATCTGTATATTTTATCCTTAGAGGAGATGTTGAAAAGTGAGCAAGTCACGTGACTCGAGATATAAAGATTCTCGAATTTTTTACTTTTACAGTAAATTTTCTACTTTGAGTATAAAACAAAGAAGTCGTAAAATGACCTCAGGTCACGTGACCAGAGGTGTGAGGCCTCTAAAGTCAGCATTTGTTTTTGCATTCGATTGGATATAACTTAAATAGCTTCATCAAGTCACGTGACCAAAGGTCGAAGATTTCTCAGGTCATCAGTAGAATTCTTATATTTAATTGAAAAGAAGTTTAAAATCGACCTCAATTCCCGTGTTTGGATGTCTAAGAAGTTGAAAATAGATATCAAGTCACGAGATTGGAATTCTATGGACTTACAATTCATCGGTAGCTCTTTCACATTTGATTGAAAAACAGTTTAAAAATGACGTCCAGTCGCTTGACTACGAGTCTAAGGACTCTCAAGTTGTCAGTAGATTTTTACTTTAAAAATAAATTAATAAGTAAAGGAGTCACGTGATTGGCGTTTTAATGACTAATTTTATTAGTCGATTTAAGAAAAGAGATTAAAATGACGTCAGGTCGCGTGACTAAAGATCCAAAGATTCAGTTCATTAGATATTTTATACATTTGATTGAAAAAAAAAATATAAAAACTAACATCAGCTAACGTGATCGGAGGGCCAAGAACTCTTTAAGTCATCAGATTATAATTTCTATGGAAATGAAGCTGAATTTAAAGCCAGTCACGTGACTCGAACTCTAAGGTCTCGCAAGTTATTAGTAAATTTTTCGCTCAGATTAAAAGGAAACTCTCTAACCTGTATTGGGGTGGGTAGTTGGCAGGGAAGAAGGGGGACTGGATAATCACTCTCGTTCCAGGATTCATGGTGTGTTTGCTACAAGTGAGAGTGGTTAGACGAACTTCTGCACCTAAACAGCCTCCCACTGCCAGGAACAACAAAAAACCACCTAAAATCATCCTAGAAAGAAAAAGAAAAA
>JAXCGZ010013243.1:167500-180000 GCA_037179515.1 Halocaridina rubra | reverse complement strand
ATATATATATATATATATATATATAAGATCTGAAGTTCGCGGATTAGTCGATTCAGTGATTGTTTCTTTCCATGCACTTCCAGGCTGCAGGACTCTCTTCTTCCTTCTGTCTTCCCTCATTTGTATGACCTTTCTTCCTTCAAAGGAGTGATCTATCGTCAGCTCATGGCCTAATCCCTCCATATTACTAGATCTCCATATCTTTGACTATACATTCAGCCTCTGTTTTTATTGTTCATCATACTCTTATTTCTGCCTCGTCCTGAACATGTTGCTCTATCATCTTCTCAATATTTTTTTGGTGCCCGGGCTCGTTGACAGCAATTTACTTTTTCATCCCCCGGTGTCACGCTCAAAATAAAAGCTTCTAATGGATTTTCTCGTATCAGTAATGCATATTTTAACTCTCATCCTCCCAAACAAACAGAAAAAGATAAAGACGATTATATGATAATATTTTTCACATTACTGCCTTTGTTATGGATATAGGATAAGGAATTGTAAAAAAAAATCTGGTTTTTAAGCAATGTTTGGGTTTGATTAACTACTCACTTGTCGTAAATAATAATAATAATAATAATAATAATAATAATAATAATAATAATAATAATAATAATAATAATAATAATAAAAATAATTAGAAAAAGAAAAAGAAGAAAAGATTATAAAATAATCATGATAATAATAATAATAATAATAATAATAATAATAATAATAATAATAATAATAATAATAATAATAATAATAATAATAATAATAATAATAATAATAATAATAATAATACCAAAACATAGATTAATGGGCGCAGTGGAGTCCCTCAGTCTGTGTAACATCATTAAATGTTTCAAATCCATCTCTTTTACAACCACTGTGGCCCAATGGAGCAAGTTGCGAAGTTCTAATCTAGAATTCCAGGTTCGATTCTCGAGAAGGAAGGTAAATTATTTGGGAATATTTAAAAATGCGTAATTGCATTGCATTTGTTCTATCCTCTGGTTGACCTTGGTTTTTCAGGATTCGGCTTTACGTCACGAACTCCCTTTTCTACTAAGGGCTAGGACGGTTGCCTTCTTACGAAGGACTTGTTTTGGCAGATGTAATCGTTACCCTGAGTGTATGCCCTTACTAACCTCAGTCCGTGACGGGGCGCGAACCCTCGACCTGCCGCCTCAGAGTCGCAGACGCTACCATTATGCCACGGAGACTACTGACCTTGGTTTTTCAGGAGGAGAATTAAATGTGTGCTGGCTACTGGTGGGTTGGGGGAGTGAGTAGAATGGAGATTGATAGGCGCAGTGACGTCCCTCCATATATGCAACATCAGTAGATGGTCCAGTTCCCTCTATTTTACAGCCTCTGTGGCCTAGTGGACTAAGCTATGGAGTTCTAGTCTAGAGTTCCCAGGTTTGATTGACGACAAGGAAGGTATAATATTTGGGGACATTTATAATTGAATAATTGCAATGCATATGTCCTATTATCTATTAAGATAATAGAACAAATGTATTAAACTTGTTTTATCATCTTGTTAAGCTTGGGTGTAGACGAGGAGAATTTGATGTGTGTGCTGACTACTGGTGGGTTGGGGAAGTGAGTAGAACGGAAATTGATGGGCGCAGTGGCGTCCATCCGTCTATGTAGCATCAGTAGATTGCCCGGTTCTCTCTCTTTTACATCCTATGTGGCCTAGTGGACTAAGCTATGGAGTTCTAGTCTAGAGTTCCCAGGTTTGATTAACAACAAGGATGGTATAGTATTTTGGGACATTTATGATAGAGTAATTGCATCGCATGTGTTCCATTATCTATTGTAGATAATAGAACAGATGCATTGCATTTGTTCTATCATTTGGTTTTCCTTGGGTGCAGACGAGGAGAATTAAATTTGTGCGCTGACCACTGGTGAGTTTGGGAGGGAGTAAAACGGAGATGGATGGGCACAATCGTATCCACCCATCTAGGTGACGTCAGGAATGTTCCAGTTTCCCCTCTTTTACAGCTTCTGTGGCCCCGTGGATGAAGCTGTGGAGTTCTATTTTAGAGTTCCCATGTTCGATTCCCAACAAGAAGTTTAGATTACTGGGAATAATAATAAAAAAAAGTAATTTCCCCTGATGGAGGAAGTAAAGAATACTTCCTCCGTGTTCCCCTACGTGTCGTGAAAGTCTACTAAATGGGGCTGAACACTTGGACTGGGAATCCCCTCCTCTGTATTTACTTCCCGCAAAAAGTCAAAGTAATTTATCTGGCTCAGCGACCCCCCTTATAAGGGGAAATATGGCTTTGTTGTATCGATGGAATAATAATAATAATAATAATAATAATAGTAATAATAATAATAATAAGTAATAATAATAATAATAATAATAATAATAATAATAATAATAATAATAATAATAATAATAATAATAATAATAATAATAATAATAAATGCAATAATAAAAACAATAACAATAGTAGTAATAATAATAATAATTTAATTATTTTAATTATAATAAAAAATGTGTAGGAATTTTTCTTACATATTTTACAAAGGAGTAAAAATGCTCCAGTAACATTATCTCATACTATTTGCAAATATTCTAGGGAAGTAATATGTTTGTTTTCGAGATATATAAATATATATATATATATATATATATATATATATATATATATATATATATATATATATATATATATATATATATATATATATATATATATATATATATAATCAAATATGCATATTACCAATTGTGAAAACATGAATCATTTTTACCCTGACCGGTACTTGAGCCTTGGACATATAATTACTAAGCCAAGGCGCTACCAACTACACAACAGAAGGTCTTAAAAGGGAAACAGTCCTTCCAGCTTATATCTGCTACACTAGGAATGAACGCATTCTATCTGGATGCCACTATATTCTTATTACAGTTTCCCCCAACCTCACTCGTTGTTTCGTTTTCGCATTTAATTCAACTCTCAATCTCATTCGGGACCAACAATAATCAAATAATCACGTTAGCATATGTGACAGCATGAATAATTTTTACCCCGACCGGGATTTGAACCTTGGACATATAATTACTAAGCCAAGGCGCTACTAACTACACAATAGAAGGTCTTAAAAGGGAAACAGACCTTCCAGCTTATATTTGCTACACTAGGAATGAACGCATTCTATCTGAATGCTGCTATATTCTTATTACAGTTTCCCCCAACCTCACTCGTGGTTTCGTTTTCGCATTTAATTCAACTCTCAATCTCATTCGGGACCAACACTAATCAAATAATCACGTTAGCATATGTGACAGCATGAATAATTATTACCCCGACCGGGACTTGAACCTTGGACATATAATTACTAAGCCAAGGCGCTAACACCTACATCACAGAAGGTCTTAAAAGGGAGACAGACCTTACAGCTTATATCTGCTATACTAGGAATGAACGTCTATCTGAATGCCACTATGTTTATATTACAGTTTCCTCCAACCTCACTCATGGTTTCGTTTTTGCATTTAATTCAACTTCCAATCTCATTCAGGACCAACAATAATCATATAAGCACATTACCATATGTGAAAACTTGAATAATTTTTACTCCGACTGGGACTTGAATCTTGTTTATATAATTACTAAGCCAAGGCGCTACCAACTACCCACAAAAGGTCTTAAGAGGGAAAGAGACCTTACTGCTTATACCTGCTATACTAGGAATGAACGCATTCTATCTGATAGCCACTATGTTCATATTACATTTTCACCCAACCTCACTCATGGTTTCGTTTTCGCATGTAATTCAACTCCCAGTATCATTCGGGACAAACGATAATCAAGTAAGCACGTTTCCATATGTAAAAACATGAATAATTTTACACCAACCAGGACTTGAATATAGTGGCATTCAGACAGAATGTGTTCATTCCTAGGGTAGCATATATAAGCTGTAAGGTCTGTTTCCCTTTTAAGACCTTCTGTGGTGTGGCTGGTAGTGCTTGGCTTAGTAATTATATGTCCAAGGTTCAAGTCCCGGTCACGGGGTAAAAATGATTCATGTTTTCACATATAGAAATGTGCTTATTTGATTAATGTTGGTCCCAAATGAGACTAGGAGTTAAATGCGAATTAGATGCAAAAACGAAACCACGAGTGAATTTGGGGGAAACTGTAATATGAACATTGTGGCATGCAGATAGAATGCATTCATTCCTAGTATAGCAGATATAAGCTGTAAGGTCTGTTTCCCTTTTAAGACCTTTTATGGTGCAGTTGGTAGCTCCTTGGCTTAGTAATTATATGTCCAAGGTTCAAGTCCCGGTAGGGGTGAAAATGATTCATATTTTCACATGAGGGAATGTGCATATTTGATTATTGTTGGGCCAAAATGAGATTGGGAGTTGCATTAAATGTGAAAACGAAACCACTAGTGAGGTTGGGGGAAACTTTAATATGAACATAGTGGCATTCAGATAGAATGCGTTCATTCCTAGTATAGCAGATATAAGCTGTAAGGTCTGTTTCCCTTTTTGGTGTAGTTGGTAGCGCCTTGGCTTAGTAATTATATGTCCAAGGTTCAAGTCCCGGTGGGGGTAAAAATGATTGAAATATATATATATATATATATATATATATATATATATATATATATATATATATATATATATATATATATATATATATATATATATATATATATATATATATATATATACTGTATATATATATTAACTATTTTATTATCTTCTTAAAAAATGAAATAGCAAATTCCAAGAAAATAACCAAAGGGAAAATAATTACTTGCTGATTTGAGGAAAAGAAATTAAAAAAAAAAAAAAAGATTTTGCATCAAATTTAATCCCGTGTCCTGTAATATATTTTTTATTTTTTTTCTTACAATTCTGTTTTCTTATGTATATATTTATCTAATTATTTTCTGTGTAATAGTGTCCATGAAGTATGTCATAAAGTATTCCATAGGTATTGCCTAAGGACTTCAGAAGGTATTCCATAACTATTCCATAAGCTAACCTCTATGTATTCCAAGTATTATGTAGTTATTCCTTATACTATATCTTAGGTATTTCATATATCCTAGTTATTACAAAAGGCATTCCGTTGATATTACTTAAGGTATTCCGTTGATAGTACTTAAGGTATTCCAAAATAATTAATAAAGTTTTCCATAAAGTATTCCATTAGGTATTCCAAAAAAGTATTCCGTTGTGCAGTCCAGAAGATATATCCGTCTCATCTAAGGCCTCTCAATTCATCAATCCAGGAACACTTATATGCTGACTGGAACATCGGATATTTCAGAACTTATTTCTTCGCATGGCACCAGATGTAGCATCGGAAGCCCCTGCCTGTCTTGGCGGAGTTGCTGAAGAAGGTGATGCGGGCCCAGCCATCGGTGGTCACAATGCCGTTGGGAGATCTATTTCCGCACAGACTGGAATTTTATAATAATAATAATAATAATAATAATAATAATAATAATAATAATAATAATAATGATAATAATAATAATAATAATAATAATAATAATAATAATAATAATAATAATAATAATAATAATAATAATAATAATAATAATAATAATAATAATAATAATAATAATAATAAGAAGAAGAAGAAGAAGAAGAAGAAGAAGAAGAAGAAGAATTTTCCCCTGTTCCCTTTTCGTGAATGAATATCAACAATTATTACTTTCCATTGGCGTTGGGAGTTAATAACATCGAGACTTACGTTGTTGTGAATCCTTTGTAAGTGACGATCATGCGGTCGCTCACGCATCCAAGGGAGGACTCCAGATCAAATGCTGGGCAGATGAACTGTAGGAAAGTGTTCTCTCGGCCGTTGCAAGTGATTTCATACTGACACCTGAAAGTGCAGAGATGTAGAAGCACGTACATACACACATGCATACATACATACATGCATACATACATACATGCCTACATACATACATGCGTCCATACGTATGTAAGTACATACATATATATACATACATATACAATGGCTAAAATCCATTTTACAGCAGAAAGTCAGTGCATCCTATCTCTCTCCTTGTTTCCTTACCTCATTGCTTGGGTCATTCACTGGATACCAATCCAACCTCCTGAGGGAGCAAGTCTGCTTAATTCGGGACCAGTCCCAAGCCCGGATCAGTGAAGAAAGTTGGTGTTAGGAATAGGATTATCCGGCCGTTAAACATGGGAAAAACGCAGAAAAGGAAGAGAATCTAGAAGATACTTTTTATAGCATTAATTGATATATTTTGCCTTCATTTTTATCGCCCGTTTTTCCCAGGTTATATGGGTTCGCTCTGTCTCTCTAACCTCCTAGACGCTAGTGTTTACATTTAGCTCAAAGTTATACGTTCAAAATCTCCTCCTGATACAAGCCGTCACTCTTGATCCAGGCTTGGAACCGGCGCCGCCTTAGCTTTTTTGTTCCCCAAGTAGCTAAATTAATGTATATATATATATATATATATATATATATATATATATATATATATATATATATATATATATATATATATATATATATATATATATATATATATATATATATATATATATATATATATATATATATATATATATATATATATATATATATATATATATATATATATATATATATATATATATATATATATATATATATATATATATATATATATATATATATATATATATATATATATTATATATATATATATAAAGATTTTCATGTGAATGATATATATTTTCACGTTGAATTAGAATGATCACTTTATCTGAGCCTAATTAATTAAATATACGTCACCTGTAATCCGATGGGTACGTAGCAGGGAAGAAGGGCGATTGAATGATGACGCGCGTCTCAGGATTCATGGTGTGTTTACTACAGGTGAGAGTGATCAGGCGAGTTTCAGCACCAAGGCAAGAACCCA
Source organism: Halocaridina rubra (assembly GCA_037179515.1). NCBI lineage: Eukaryota > Metazoa > Arthropoda > Malacostraca > Decapoda > Atyidae > Halocaridina > Halocaridina rubra. The sequence goes on along the minus strand of JAXCGZ010013243.1, from coordinate 173,073 downwards.
CCGCCATCACCAGCAGAAGCACACTACGGCTCATCCTTTTAGGTGTAATATATATATATATATATATATATATATATATATATATATATATATATATATATATATATATATATATATATATATATATATATATATATATATATATATATATATATATATATATATATATATATATATATATATATATATATATATATATATATATATATATAAGAAGAATACGTCTTAGATTTATTTTACAAAAGTCTCAATCGTATCTCCTTAATCGTATGTGTTTATTTTATGTGTAGAGTCGCTCACAAAAGTTCGCTTTGTCAAGTTCTGTCCCTATCCTCTCTGGTTGACAAGTCTCTGGACCTGAGATATGCGACGGACAAGAATTCGTTGTCCAGAAAAGTGTGGGAGGTGCAGGGGCCCAGAAACTAAAGGGCGGTTTACACGGTCAAACGGTTCGTCGAACGCGGTTCGACAGACAAGTGTTTGAAGTGATGTTCGAACGTGTGAACGGGGTATTTGGTTGTCGAACACGTTCCGTGTTCGACAACCAAATACCCCGTTCACACGTTCGAACATCACTTCAAACACTTGTCTGTCTAACCGCATTCGACGAACCGTTTGACCGTGTAAACCGCCCTTAAGACAAATACGCCCTTCAAACTTTTACAAGTGCCTTTGCAGGCTCAAACAGAATTATGTTTGTTTCTGTTTTTATTAATATATAATCTTTTAGAGATATAAATAATTTGTTCGTTTTACGATATGCAAATGATGGCTGCCTTTCGAATATTTCCCGGGTTTATTATCATATTTTTAATCATTTTTCAAGAATCTCTCGTTTATTATAAAAGAGAGTTCAAAAGTAAACGATGAAAGCTTTTCACATTTTCAATATCCATAAACTATCGCGATAAAATATATTTGCGAAGATGATAAAAATTTTGAAAATTATGTTTTAGGAAAATATTTTAACAACGAAATATATAAGTGTTCTTCATCATTGCAAGATATGTGAAACATCTGGTAAAATCTAATTTTTGAGGATATAAAAGCATACATAACAGAGAAAAAATATCTTAAAAAAAACATTATTATACTAAAGAATATTTGAGTTGTTTTCTGAGTCAAAATAGGTGAATTTACTTGGTTAGAATCTAGATGTCCAAACTAAACCTGTATATAACAGAACCAAAATATTATATTTCAAGAAAGATCTTTTAATACTGAAGAAAGATAAGTTATTTACCAATGTAACATTCATGAACTTACTTGTTAGAATCTAAATTCTGACACTCGTGTCGAGTAACTGACTTATAAGCTCAACATGACTGCATTTTTATATATAAGCCGAGACATAAAGCTGCTACAATAAATTTTTCATTAATTATTATTCATAATTTACTATAAAAATCCACCAAACAAGAAGCGCAATATCCTCACTAACTTGTATACCTTACTTCTTGTCAGCTCAGTGGTTTTAAGCACATTTCTCGTCCAAGTTTTCAGTAGGAAAGAATGTTACATTTAATCAATTTGACCATATCACTATTAATTAACCCCATTTCATTCTTCATTAGCTCTTCATTGAAAAAGCGTTCCATGTCAGTCATGGCGGCAAATATGTTAATGATACGCAAATATGATTACAGACATGGAGATAATTAACGGATTTCATATTAGATATTTTATTTGTGCCAAAATATTAACGGATATTTAATAAAACGCTCTCAAGTCATCAACAACAACAACAACAACAACAACAATAATGATAATAATAATAATAATAATAATAATAATAATAATAATAATAATAATAATAATAATTATTATTACTTATTATTATTATTATTATTATTATTATTATTATTATTATTATTATTATTATTATTATTATTATTATTATTATTATTATAATTATTAATATTAAACACAATGCAATGCAATTACGCATTTTTAAATGTCTTCAAATGATCTCTCTTCCTTGTCGGGAATTCAACCTGGGAACTCGGGAGCGCCACAGTTCTAGTCTACAATTCCCAGGTTCGATTCCCGACAAGGAAGGGAGATTATTTGAAGACATTTAAAAATGCGTAATCGCACTGCATTTGTTTCATCTAGGTTAGCCTTGGGTGTTGAGGAGGAGTATTAAAAGTGTTCTACTAAGCTCTGGTGGGTTGAGGAGGGGAGCAAAACGGAGATTAATGGTCTCAGTGGCGTCCCTCCGTCTGTGTAAAATCAGCAGATGTTCCAGTTCCCCCCCCTCTTATACAAGCCTCTGTGGTCCAGTGGACTTAGTTGTGGCGATCGAGTCTAGAGATCCCAAGTTCGAATCCTGACAAAGAAGAGAGATAATTTGAAAATAATAATAATAATAATAATAATAATAATAATAATAATAATAATAATAATAATAATAATAATAATAATAATAATAATAATAATAATAATAATAATAGTAATAATAATAACAATAATAATAATAATGATAATAATAATAATAATAATAATAATAATAATAATAATAATAATAATAATAATAATAATAATAATAATAATAATAATAATAATAATAATAATAATAATAATAACATCAACAGTAGCACTTGCTGCTTTGTTTTTCTTGTTGTTATTGTTGTTGTTGTTACTTGTGCTGTTGTTGTTGTTGTTGATATTATTGTTGCTGTTGCTGCTGCTGTTGTTGAATTAGTCACTGTTGTTGTTTTTATTGTTGTTGTTATTGTTGATTAATGTTATATTATACGCAGTACTTGTCCAATTATTCTGACTTTATTAAATCATCTCCTAACCAAGTGATGATTGGTCTCTTCGTATGAGATTAGATATTTAGGTTTCGCTTCCCGAGATGGTCCATGTTATTTCAATATCACTTTTACTTATATGTACATGAGATGGCATTATAATTACTTGGATGACAATAAGTAATGCTATTATTATTTCTGCTATCATATATTTCCGGAAAATTCTCATGATTTTTTCCTAAAGAAATCTTTCCAATCATGACTTGATATAACAAGCTCTATTTGACCATTCCATATGAAAAGTAATAATGGTCAAGGATCAAATAGAGCAACAGCTACAGAATTCGAAAAAGTCTTAATGTTTTCTGATATCTAAGGAAATTACTTGTAAAAAAAAAAGGACTAGGTCAGTGTCACTTTATATACCCAAAATGTCATTCATTTCAACCTTATGCTTCCCTTAATTTGGGACCTCACACTGCCTTTCAATTAATGTCTACATACTTCCCTTAATTAACGGCCTCATACTACCCTTAATATCTAACCCAACCACTGAGGGGGGCAAGCCAGCCTCAATTTGGTGCCGGTCCCAAGGCCCGAGATGCTGCAACCAAAGACTTGACCCAAGTAAGACAAATAAAGGATAACTATGGAGTAGTTCTAGCAGAAAAGGATGAAATAAAAAGCAGATGGGAAACTTATTTTGAAGGATTACTAAATGAAGAGAACCACAGAGCAGTATTTGAAGATGGACTTCCAAATGAAGCAGTTACAACAACAGTGGCTAAAGGAGAGGTAGAGCAGGCAGTTAGGAAGATGAAAAATGGACAGGCAGCAGGACCTGATAAGATGCCAGTGGAGGTATGGAAGAGTGTTGGAGAGGAAGGCATAGCTATCTTGTGGGACTTAATGCAAAAGATCTTTAGTCAGGAAAAGATACCAGAGGAATGGAGAGGAAGCTTAATCATCCCAATCTATAAAGGGAAGGGAGACTTTCAGGAGTGTGGAAACTATAGAGGCATAAAGTTGTTAAGTCATACTATGAAGATATGGGAGAAGATCATAGAGAGGAGACTCAGAGAGGAAACGACAATTGAGGATGAACAGTTTGGCTTCATGCCTGGAAGGGGGACAGTGGATGCCATATTTGCCTTGAGACATATTATGGAATAGCATAGGGAGAAACAGAAAGGACTGCATATGGTCTTTATTGACCTGGAAAAGGCATATGATCGAGTACCACGTCAAGAGATCTGGAGGTGTATTAGAGAAAAGGGAGTCCCCGAGAAATATGTAAGAATCATCCTAGATATGTATGGTAAGAGCAGTGTGGACTTGACGAAAAGTCTCTCAGTGAATGTTGGTCTGCATCAAGGGTCTGTTTTAAGTCCATATCTTTTTGATCTGGTCTTGGATGTTGTAACCCAGGGTATTAGAGATCAGTCACCATGGTGTATGCTCTTTGCAGATGACATTGTACTGTGTAGCAACAGACGAGAGGTAGTGGAGGAGAAGCTTGAGGAGTGGAGAAAAGTGATGGAGGATAGAGGTCTGAAAATCAGCAGGAAGAAGACAGAGTACTTGAGGTTGAGAGATGATGAGGATGGGGAGGTCAATTTGCAGGGGAAGGTGTTGAAAAGTTCAAGTATTTGGGATCAACAGTAGCAGAGGATGGTGACCTAGAGTAAGAAATAACCCACAGAATACAATCGGGATGGAAGAACTGGAAGGAAGTGTCTGGGGTGCTGTGCGACAGGAGAATAGGGATTAAGTTGAGGGGTAAAGTGCATAAGACAGTTCTGAGACCTGCGATGATGTATGGAGCAGAGACATGGGCAATAAAGAAGACACAAGAGAAAAAACTGGATGTGGCAGAGAAGAGGATGTCGAGATGGATGTGTGGGGGTGACAAGAAGTGATAAGATCAGAAACGAGGTGATTAGAGGTACCTCAAAATTTAGAGAAATATCAGATAAGATACAAGAAACTAGACTAAGATGGTATGGTCATGTCGTTAGGAGGGATGAATAGTATGTTGGAAGGAGGGTGATGGAAATGGATATACAGGGTAGGAGAAGGAGAGGGAGACCAAAGCGTAGGTGGATGGATTGCATCAATGACGACCTGAGGTCTAAAGGTTTGTTGGGTGATTAGATATGGGACAGGAACATATTGAGAACACTGGCCAGAAACATCGACCCAACATAAAAGTGGGAAAAGATGTAGACGAAGAAGAAGAAGAAGAAGAAGAAGAAGAAGAAGAAGAAGAAGAAGAATTATCTCTAATGATAGAAGAGGAAAATGTTGAGCATTATGCTCCCTATATGTCTCAGCTACTTAGGTACTTATGTTTCAGTCTTGGTCATCACGCTTCTTCGAAAGGGTGAATATATAATAATAATAATAATAATAATAATAATAATAATAATAATAATAATAATAATAATAATAATAATAATAATAATAATAATAATAATAATAATAATAATAATAAAAATAATAATAATAATAATAATAATAATAATAATAATAATAATAATAATAATAATAATAATGATAACAATAATAATAATAATAATACAGATATAAAACTTATCCTAACACACCCATGAAAATTTTCAACACCATTTTACCGAACCAGAAGGTAGAGCACTTGATCGTAATATTTCTATATTTTTTTCAATACTTGCTACGGAACGAAAATCTTAAGAAAATTTCTTTAATTTTAGCATTAAAAAAAAAATACATTTCATCACTAGAATTCTACTTGTTTAAATAATAATATTTCGTCATAGTTTTTGAGGTCTACTTTGCATC
>JAXCGZ010013243.1:135000-165000 GCA_037179515.1 Halocaridina rubra | reverse complement strand
AATAATACATAAAATACAAATGTACACTTATAGCTTTTTTTTTAATACATTTCGAGAGGTTAGAATGTCCTTCACACTGAAAAACACTTACGTGGATGACGATCCCTTGTAGGTAACAATCAAACGGTCATTCAGACAATCGCTAGAAGATTCCAAGTTGAATACAGGACAGATAAATTGCAAATACGTGTTCTCTCGTGGGTCGCAAGTAATCTCGTATTGGCACCTGGAGAATTACAATACAATAGAGTAATCTCCCCAAAACTAAGGTCAATTACATCCAATATGTTGACCGTTTGACTAGAAAGGGCAAAAACAAGAAACAACAGAGGGCCACTCAGCGCTTACGAGTCTATTTGTCCACTCATCTTCAGAGCTCAGTGAATAACTAAATATAAAAAGATGGAACATTAAGAGAAAGAACAATAAGCAACTCAGCATATTTGATAAAGAAATAACTGCCATTAGTTGATGAAAAAAAAAATTAAATATCAGAGGCAATATAAAATGATTTACAATATAGGTGAGGCAAGGGGAATACTTAGGTTAAAAGGTCATTTGAATTCTTAAGAATATATGTTGTTTGCCAATCTCTTACTCATAAGAGGATCTAACCTTTGACTGTTTGGATAGTTGGAAGGGAAATTGGGCGATTGGATGGCGACCCTCTCCCCAGGTGACATAGAGTGGGTGCCACAGGCAAGTGTGTCAAGGCGGGTTTCACGGGCGAAAGCACCGCCCACTGCCAACACCATCAGAAACACGCTGGCGAGACTCATCCTTTTTGGGCAATATAGAAAAAAAATTTATTAAAAGATATACAATGTATGTATTGGCAAAGGACCCAATGCGGCAGTAATGACTGAAAATAAACAAATAAGACTGATAGATTATCGAATTTATACACAATTAGATAAATGATTATTAATCAAAACTCTTGAGATTCATACGCAATAGACGATTGCTGGGTATTGTAGTCTCTTATATGACTTTGTTTGTAATAGATATAGAACTTCATATATATAAAATTGATTATAAAAACTAACAAATATAAAAGAGTAAACAAAATCTGAACAGTCTACTTAATAATAAATAAAATCTCTGAAGGATATGTGATCGTACGCTAACAAAAGCATTTTTGAAAAGATTAAAAAATAAGTATTAAGAATATGCAAATGAATGAATAATTTTAGTAAGTACATTTCTTTAACAATAATTACATCGTTACTGATCGAAGTCTTAAAATACTGAAAGAAATGTCTGTAAAAATCTAAAATTTTATATGTATTGGGTAAGTTCATTTTTATACATATGAGTATTAAACATACCAAGATATCTCGTGTTAATCAGAAACTGCTTAAGCCACCCATGTATTGTCACAGAATCTATTATTATTATTATTATTATTATTATTATTATTATTATTATTATTATTATTATTAATAATATTATTATTATTATTATTATTATTATTATTATTATTATTATTATTATTATTATTATTATTATTACACAAAAACATGATTATAAAAAAAGTTCATTTAATGCTGCTGAGGTAATATTTAACAATAAAATATCAAAAATTATATATATATATATATATATATATATATATATATATATATATATATATATATATATATATACATATATATATATATATATATATATATATATATATATATATATATATATATATATATATATATATATATATATATAATCATAAGCTTATACGGCTGAGATTGGAAATGTCTCATATTAATATATAAATTTAAATTGCAGTTTCATTTATGCCTAATTGAATTCAAGGGAATGAAAAAAAATAGTAAAGTACATTTCAATTGATCTATCTTTGAATAAAAATCTATCCTCAAGTCATCTCAAATATTATTACCGCATATCTACGATCTAAACAATGGGGACCGCATCAACGCAGTGGTTAGAGCATCCGATTCGGAAAGTTACAAACCCACGTTCAAGCCCACTGTGGAGTGCTAGGAAAGGCACTCAGCCTTAATTCCCCAGCTCCAACCTGTCTGTGTCCAGCGCCATATAAATGGGGTTTAATAATGACACATAAAACGATAAAATATCTACTATCCAAAGTTTGAATTTTATGGCTGGGATATTTGAAGATTAAATTGAAATTTACATTTTCAAAGTAATTTGGCCTAAGTCTGAAGAGAATTAACAAGGAAACAACTTACATTTTAATTATTTTCAGCTACACAGATTTTTACCTAATGCTGCCGAACCTAATATATATTTATTTGTCTTCATTTATATATATATATATATATATATATATATATATATATATATATATATATATATATATATATATATATATATATAAATAGATTGATAGATAGATAGATAGATAGATAGATAGATAGATAGGTGGCTAGATGCTACACTCGAACAGTCGAGAACTTACTTGCTAAGGGCAGGTTCTTTAGGCTCCTGTACCGAAAACCAAAGCAGTATTGCTATATATACCCTATCTAACCAATGTCAAAAATAAAATAAATAGAAAAAAAAACTCTACCGCGAAATAGAGTAAAATATTTGAGTTATTTGAATTTCAGTTAACACATTTAAGGTTTTACCTCTTTTACAGAAGCTAATTAAATGCATTTACAAGCAAAGGCAATTTAAGCAAACTAATAAATGCAGTTTAGAGAACAAGTGGTGTTAATTGGATAGTCAATTGAGGTTTTTAGTGATTAAATATTTTTTATTTGATTTCATGAAGAAAAAAAAAATTTCTGAGGAATGAGATTTTTTTTTTTTTTTTAGCTTTGTTAGATGATATCTTAGTGACTTCAGAGTCTTTTTTTCAATGTGTTGGTCCGTTTGCTTCTAACGAAATTTATTAGTGATAGTTCTGATGACATCAGCAGTACCAAAGAATCATAAAAATAATACACGATGAAAGAAGGCGAGATGATGATAATAATAATGATAATAATAATAATAAGAAGAAGAAGAAGAAGAAGAAGAAGAAGAAGAAGAAGAAGAAGAAGAAGAAGAAGAAGAAGAAGAAGAAGAAGAAGAAGAAGAAGAAGAACTGGATTCTGCTCAAATTACAACAGCAATTTTTCCAAAAAAAAATAAAAAATAAAATAAAAATAAAAATCCCACATCTGAACAAGTACTTACGGCTTTTCGGTGATTATCATAATTCTTGTGGTAGAACAATTTTTCTAGGTATCAGTATTCTAGTTCATTTCCGTAGAAGTAGCATTACTAGTGATACGAAGTCACAATTTAATTTGATATTACCACCATCATATCTTGCGTGAATTTATTCCTGTAGAAGAAATGGTTCCCAAGCAAGAAGTATATTTAATATGGTCAGTGTATTGTGTGACACTTTTCAGTTATTTCTGACTCTTGGTCACCATCCTCTGCTACTGTTGATCCCAAATAATTGAACTTTTCAACTCTTTTCAACACCTCGCCCTGCAAATTGACCTCCCCATCCTCATCATCTCTCAGCCTCAAGTACTCTGTCTTCTTCCTGCGTATTCTCTTTTTTTTTTTTTGTTGGATGTTCACCCTTGAGGGTGAGCGGACCTTCCACTTGTGGCCCGAAATTGCGTATTCTCAGTCCTCTATCCTCCATCACTCTTCTCCATTCCTCAAGCTTTTTTTTTTTTAAGAGTGTGACACCGGGACAGGTAGAAATTTCCCTCATCAATAAAGGCCCGGGCACGAGAAAATACCAAGACGAGGGAAAAAAAAAAAGGTTAAGGGCAAGGCAGAGATGAGGTAATGTCACACAAAGGAAAACGACAGACAGACAAAAAACAGTCAAAGTACAGAGGACCCAGAGATATGGAGGACTAGGCTCTGAGATGACGATAGAACTGCTTTTTGAAGAATGAAAGGTCATAAGAATTAGGAAAGACAGAAGAAGGAAGAGAGTTCCAGAGTCTGGAGGTAGATGGGAAGAAGCAGTCGCTGCACCGACCAATCTGCGAGCTACAAATCTCCACACAGTACCTGTGAGATGAGGCCGCTTGGCAAGTGTTACGAGGCCTCAGCAGTGGAGGAGGGATGCAATTCGCCAACTCATCAGAGCAGCGATGGAAGTAGTAGTGATAGAAAAGCGGAAGGGAAGATACCTCACGACGAAGAGAGAGAGAATCCAGGTTAGAAGTAAGAGAAGGATCATTAATGTGTATGACTGCCTTAGATTCAACCCTATCAAGAAGATAAGTAAATGAAGAAACGCCCCAGATGTGTGAGCAGTATTTTAAGTAGGGGCGGATAAGACCTTTGCAAATTTTAAGTAACTGCAAAGAGCAAAAGTAATGATGAAAACGGAACAAAAACCCCAATTTTTGGATGAAGATTTAGAAATTTGGTTTATGTGATTCCTCCAAGACAAGTTAGAGGCTATATGTATTCCTAATATGTTGATAGAGTTAAGAGGGTAAATTTCATTAGTTTCGAAGACAATAGGGTTATCAGGGGGAGAAAAAGATAAAGTGATAGCCAGAAACTGTGTCTTGGAGGCATTAAATTTAACTAAATTTTGATTGCCCCACTCAGATACTGTCTGTAAATCGGAGTTAAGAGTAGAAGAAAGAATGATACGAGATTGATTACAAGTAACAGATGAAGGTTGTGAAGAAAAGGCAGAGGAAAAGTGAAGGGTAGAGTCATCGGCAAAGGCATGAAGAAGAGAGGAAGATGGGAATTGTAGAAGATCATTGATGAAGAGTAGGAAGAGAGTAGGTTAAAGAACAGAGCCCTGTGGAAAACCACTGGTAACAGAGAAAGGGCTAGATGTCACGCCATCAACAACTACAGATATAGAACGGTCAGTAAGAAAACTGGAAATCAGAGAACAGAAAGAAGGGGTAAAGCCATAGGCAGGGAGTTTGGCCAACAGAGCCTTGTGCCACACTCTGTCAAAAGCCTTAGAGATATCAAGGGCGACGACAAAGGATTCCCCATAGTTCCTCAGAAAAGATGACCATACATGAGTAAGATAGGACAGGAGATCACCAGTGGATCTTGCCTTGTGGAAGCCGTACTGGTGATCGGAGATAAGTGAGTTAGATTCAAGGCGTTTCAAGAAGTGAGCATTGAGCAAAGTTTGGAAAACTTTAGCAATAGTGGAGGTTAGGGCAATAGGTCGGTAGTTAGAAGGAATAGAGCGGTCACCCTTCTTAGGAACAGGTTGAACTAGAGCATGCTTCCAAAATGAAGGATAGATACTGGTTGACAGAATGAGGCGAAAAAGACGGCAAAGCACGGGAGCCATTTCATCTACAAACTCCTTAAGGAACCTTGCAGGGATACCATCGGGACCAGATGCCTTGTTCATCTTCATCGAGCAAAGAACCTTATGAACTTTGCGTGAAGAAAGGATAAGGGAGGGCATAGGGTTAGAGAGGGGAAAAGACTGAGGAACAGTTGTGCTGGAATCGTTGATAGAAGAGTTGGCAGAAAAATGAGAGCCAAAGAGAGTGGCTTTGTCAGTGGGAGAGCAAGCTATAGAACCATCAGCATGAATGAGAGGGGGAAAGCTTGAGTTACAGAAGGTTTTTGAGAGGTTTTTGGCTAAGGACCAGAGACATTCGTCAGTGGGAAAGGAGTTAAGGTCATCAACTTTCCTTCTTATAAAGGAAGCCTTAGACCTTCGAATCTGAGCAGTACAGTGATTCGTAGCTATAATAAAAGCAGAGCGAGTTAAATCGGAAGGAGAGGCTAGGTAAGATCGGTGAGCCTGATTCCTTGTCTGGATAGCCATGGAGCAGGCACGATCAAACCGAGGTTTAGGGGGAGAGAAAGTTTTTGTAGAAGAGGGGATGTACGCCTCCATTCCCGTGGTCATGATCTCGGCAACTTTTAGAGCTACATGATCAAGGTTGCAGGACCGTAAGCAGTAGTCATCCCATGGGAAGTCAAAGAGAAAGTTATACAAATTTTCATGTTGGGTACGTTCGAAGTGCCAAAGGCGGCGCTGAGTAGGAGGGATTGGTGGTGGGGGAGCGAAAATGGAAGAGACTGAGATCAAAGAGTGGTCAGATTTACCAAGAGAGGAAATCACAGAATAAGAGTAGTTTGAAGGGTTAGAAGTAAAAAATAGGTCAAGCTTGTTTGCAGCATGTTCGTGATGATCAGGAACGCGAGTAGGATGTTTGATAATTTGCTCCAGATCATGAGTAATAGAGAAAGCAAGGGCCTCGCTTCCTCCCACATCAGTGTGAGAATAATAAAGCCACTCACTGTGGTGTACATTGAAGTCTCCAATGTAGAGAACTTCGGCATGTGGGTGAGAAGATAGCAAGGACTCATGGCACGAGGATAGATATTCAAAGAAAGACACAAACTCGGTAGAGTTTGGAGAACAGTAGCAGAAGCAAAGGAAGATAGTGGTAGTGGAGAGATAGATTTTTAGCCAGAGAACATCAAAGTCAGGAGATTCAAGGTCCATGAGCCTCACAGAAGGAGTCTGTTCCTACACAGTACTATGTCATATGCAAAGAGCATACACCATGGTGACTGATCTCTAATACCCTGGGTTACTACATCCAAGACCAGATCAAATAGATATGGACTCAAAGCAGACCCTTGATGCAGACCAACATTTACTGAGAGACTTTCGTCAAGTCCACACTGCTCTTAACATTTGCCTCTGCCCTCTCATACATATCTTGGATAATTCTTACATATTTCTCGGGGACTCCATTTCCCTAATACACCTCCACACCTCTTGACGTGGTACTCGATCATATGCCTTTTGCAGGTCAATAAAGACCATATGCAGTCCTTTCTGTTTCTCCCGATGCTTTTCCATTATATGTCTCAAGGCAAATATGGCATCCAATCTCCCTCTTCCAGGCATGAAGCCAAACTGTTCATCCCCAATTGTCGTTTCCTCTCTGAGTCTCCTCTCTATGATGATCTCCCATATCTTCATAGTATGACTTAACAACTTTATACCTCTATAGTTTCCAAACTCCTGAATGTCTCCCTTCCCTTTATAGATTGGGATGATTAGGCTTCCTCTCCACTCCTCTGGCATCTTTTCCAGACTAAAGATCATTTGCATTAAGTCCTACAAGATATCTATGCCTTCCTCTCCAAGACTCTTCCATACCTCCACTGGCATCTTATCAGGTCTTGCTGCCTTTCTATTTTTCATTTTCCTTACTGCCCGCTCTACCTCTCTTCTAGTCACTGTTGTTGTAATTGCTTCATTTTGAAGTCCATCTTCAAATACTACTCTTTGGTTCTCTTCATTTACTAATCCTTCAAAATAAGCTTCCCATCTGCATTTTATTTCATACTCTTCTGCTAGAACTACTCCATAGTTATCCTTTATTTGTCTTATTTGGGTCAAGTCCTTGGTTGCAGCATCTCGGGCCTTGGCAATTCGCCATATTTTCTTCTCTCCTTCTGGTGTTTCTAGCTCTTCATAGACTTCATTAAAGTTTTCTGCCTTTGCTTTTGCTACTGCTCTCCTTGCCTCCTTCTTTGCCTGCTTGTACTCTTCTTTATCCTGCTCCAGGCCTAATAAAGCTGCCTTTTTCTTAGCTTCTTTCTTGTTCTTTACCCATTGTTGCACTTCCTCATTCCACCACCATGACTCTTTATCATTTGGGGGTCTCCTTCCTGATGACTTTCCAAGTACCTCCTCACCAACCCTCAAAATCACCTTACTATTCTCTGTCCACCATTCTTGTACATCCTCATGCAACCTTATCGCTTCCAATACTCTTCCCTTAAACATAGCTCTCAACTCTGCATCTTTCAATCTCCAACACTTTATCTTTGGGTCCATCCTCGACTTCTTACTTTTCCTACATTTCCTGAGCCTGCAATCAGTTACTACTATCTTATGTTGCACTGCTACACTCTCCCCTTTTATTACTTTACAGTTGCTAATCTCCTTCAGATGGTCTCTCCTACACAACAATAAATCTATCTGGCTCTCCCTCCCACCATTACTGTATGTAATCAATCTGTTTTCCTTTTACTCAAAGAATGTGTTGACCAGTGCCAGATCAAATGCCACTGCAAAATCAGTCAGTCTCTCTCCCCCCTCATTTCTCTCGCCCACCCCCCAGCCCCCATGAACTCTACCTATCCCAGCCCTCCCAATTCCCAAGTGGCCATTTAGATCTCCTCCTAAAATTACCCTCTCCCTCATTGGAATTGTTCTAAGCTCCTGATCAATCTCCTCCCAAAATACATCCTTTTCCTCCGCTGTACAACCAGTTTGTGGGGCATTGGCTCATACCACATTGACTACCGTTTCTCCCAGTCCCAGCTTTAAACTCATAATTCTGTCACTCTTTCTATTCACACCAAGTAAGCTTTCCTTCAGGGCTTTGTTCCTTTCCACCTGGTCTCCTGCACACACAGCACTCCAATTCTCCTCCTCTCCATCAGGTCCATCAATTCTCGCCCCTTCCCAGTCATCGTCCCCACATTAAGAGTGCCCACCATCAGCACCTCATCTGACACTCTCCCTCGAGCTTGCCTCTTTAACCCAGCCCGCCCATGACTGGGTAGCCCTTGCTGTCTTTCCTGAGTCAAAGTCAAAGTCAAAAACTTTATTCCATCAAAAATGGCTAACTCCAACGCGTCGCCTAAGGGGAACGCCCTAGTATGGTGACTATTCTCGTTATCTGTACTGGCCATATATTGGTTTGGGCAAAACTTTTATGGCCGGGTGACCTTCCTGCCGCCAACCCTCCCCATTTACCGGGGCTTGAGACCGGCACCAAGTTGAGGCTTGCTTGCCCGCTCAGTGGCTGGGTTTCTACCATTAGAGATAATAATAATAATAATAATAATAATAATAATAATAATAATAATAATAATAATAATAATAATAATAAGAAGAAGAAGAAGAAGAAGAAGAAGAAGAAGAAGAAGAAGAAGAAGAAGAAGAAGAAGAAGAAGAAGAAGAAGAATAGAAAGAAGAATTTATTATTATTATTATTACTATTATTATTATTATTATTATTATTATTATTATTATTATTATTATTATTATTATTATTATTATTATTATTATTATTATTATTATTATTATTATTATTATTATTATTATTAATATTATTATTATTATTATCCTCCGCCTTCTTTCATCGTGTAGTGTTTTTAGGTTTCTTTGGCACTTTTAATGTCATTAGAGCTATCACTAATAAATTTCGTTAGAAGCAAACGGACCAACACAGTGGTGAAAAAAAAAGCTCAAGTCACTAAAAAAAAAAAAAAAAAAAAAAAAAAGCAATTCTCATTCCTCAGAAAAATGTTTTTTTTTTTTCATGAAAGCAAATAGAAAAATATTTAATCACTAAAAACCTCAATTGACTCTCCAATTAATCCCACTTGTTCTCTAGACTGCATTTATTAGATTGCTTTAAATGCCTTTGCCTGTAAATGCATTTAATTAGTTTTTTTAAATGAGGGAAAACCTTAAATGTGTTAACTGAAATTCAAATAAGTCAGATATTTTCGCGGTAGTGTTTTTTCTATTTATTTTATTTTTCACATCGGTTAGATAGGGTATATATAGCAATACTGCTCTGGGTTTCGTTACAGGAGCCTCAAGAACCTGCCCTTAGCAAGTAAGTGTAGCATCTAGCCACCTATCTATCTATCTATCTATCTATCTATCTATCTATCTATCTATATATATATATATATATATATATATATATATATATATATATATATATATATATATATATATATTTAAATGAAGAAAAAAATATTTATTAGTTTCGGCAGCATTAGGTAAATATCCGTGTAGCTGAATATAATTAAAAAGTAACTTGTTTCCATGTTAATTCTCTTCATACTTAGGCCAAATTACTCTTGAAAATCTAAATATCATTTTAATCTTCAAATATCCCAGCCATAAAATTCAAACTTTGGATAGTAGATATTTTGTCGTTTTATGTGTTATTATTAAACCCCATTCATATTGGGGGTGGGGAACACAGACAGGTTTAAGCTTGAACTTGGGTTTCTAACTTCCCTAGTCGGGTGCTCTAACTACTGCGTTACTGCGGTCCCCATCTTTTAGATCGTAGATATGGAGTAATACTATTTGAGATAACTTGATAATAGATTTTTATTAAAAGATAGATAAATTGAGATGTACTTTACTATTTTTTTTTTCATTTCCTTGAATTCAAGTAGGCATAAATGAAACTTTAATTGATATTTATATATTCATTTAAGACATTTCCAATCTTAGACGTATAAACTTATGATTTATATATATATATATATATATATATATATATATATATATATATATATATATATATATATATATATATATATATATATATATATATATATATATATATATATATATATTATTTTTTGATATTTTATTGTTACATATTACATCAGCAGCATTAAATGAACTTTTTCTGATAATCATGTTTTGTGTAATAATAATAATAATAATAATAATAATAATAATAATAATAATAATAATAATAATAATAATAATAATAATAATAATAATAATAATAATAATAATAGATTCTGTGACAATACATGGGTGGCTTAAGCAGTTTCGGATTAACAAGAGATATCTGGGTATGTTTAATACTCATATGTATAAAAATGAACTTATCCAATACATATAAAATTTCAGATTTTTACAGACATTTCTTTCAGTATTTTAAGACTTCAATCAGTAACGATGTAATTATTGTTAAAGAAATGTACTTACTAAAATTATTCATTCATTTGCATATTCTTAATACTTATTTTTTAATCTTTTCAAAAATGCTTTTGTTAGCGTACGATCACATATCCTTCAGAAATTTTATTTATTATTAAGTAGACTGTTCAGATTTTGTTTACTCTTTTATATTTGATATTTTCTATAATCAATTTTATATATATGAAGTTATATATCTATTACAAACAAAGTCATATAAGAGACTACAATACCCAGCAATTGTCTATTGCGTATGAATCTCAAGAGTATTGATTAATAATCATTTATCTAATTGTGTATAAATTCGATAATCTATCAGTCTTTTTTGTTTATTTTCAGTCATTACTGCTGTATTGGGTCCTTTGCCAGTACATACATTGTATATTTTTTAATCAAATTTTTTTCTATATTGCCCAAAAAGGATGAGTCTCGCCAGCGTGTTTCTGATGGTGTTGGCAGTGGGCGGTGCTTTCGCCCGTGAAACCCGCCTCGACACACTTGCCTGTGGCACCCACTCTATGTCACCTGGGGAGAGGGTCGCCATCCAGTCGCCCAATTTCCCTTCCAACTATCCAAACAGTCAAAGGTTAGATCCTCTTATGAATAAGAGATTGGCAAACAACATATATTCTTAAGAATTCAAATGACCTTTTTACCTAAGTATTCCCCTTGCCTCACCTACATTGTAAATAATGTTATATTGCCTCTGATATTTAATTTTTTTTCACCAACTAATGGCAATTATTTATTTATCAAATATGCTGAGTTGCTTATTGTTCTTTTTCTTTATTTCGCATTTTTTTGTTATTTAGTTATTCACTAAGCTCTGAAGATGAGTGGATAAATAGACTCGTGAGCGCTGAGTGGCATTGTATTGTTTCTTATTTTTGTCCATTCTAGTCAAACGGTGAACATATTGGATGTAATTGACCTTAGTTTTGGGGAGATTACTCTATAGTATTGTAATTCTCCAGGTGCCAATACGAGATTACTTGCGACCCACGAGAGAACACGTATTTGCAATTTATCTGTCCTGTATTCAACTTGGAATCTTCTAGCGATTGTCTGAATGACCGTTTGATTGTTACCTACAAGGGATCGTCATCCACGTAAGTGTTTTTCAGTGTGAAGGACATTCTAAACTATCGAAATATATTGAATAAATACTTAGAGGTTGTCCAAAAAAAGTTATAAGTTTACATTTGCATTTTATGTATTATTAAACGCTCCCAAGACTTTGGAGATCACTGCTTCCATAAAGGAGGGATATAACAGATTTACCACATCATCCTTCAGTTGATTGAAGTAGTGGTTCCCGAGATTTTAGGGAGTGTTATGTATCACCAACAAAAAATGCACACACACACGCACACACGCACACACACACACACACACACACACACACACACACACACACACACACACACACACACACATACACACACACACACACACATATATATATATATATATATATATATATATATATATATATATATATATATATATATATATATATATATATATATATATATATATATATATATATATACTTTTTCAGTGTAAGAGTAGTTGATAATTGGAATTTGCTAAGCGAGGAGGTAGTTAATGCTATCTCAATCCATAGTTTTAAGGACAGGTATGATAAGTATCACTAAGTCTAAAATGGAACCGATCAGGAGACGGGAAGATACGAGCTTTGGGCTCTTTCCCGTAAACACAATTAGGTAATCACAATTAGGTAATCACATACCACTTTGAGCCTTTTTGGACAGCCTTCACTCGCAGTCCATGGTATGGCTGTGATTTATATCCAGTATATACTTTGTGATGGAGAATTTGCTAACTATTATTTTCGCTCATGCGTTTAGGAAATGTGGCACCAACTCCCCCGATGGCACCATCACCACCGACGGTTGGACGAGGCTGACTTTCGCCAGCAACTCCGCTAAAACGGCTCCTGGCTTCCGTTGCTATATCTGGTGTCATTACAAGGCCACGACTCCTACCACTCCCACCACTACAACTCCCACAACGACCACCACTACAACTACTACCACTACCACAACTACTCCCACAACCACCACTACAACTCCCACAACTACAACCCCCACTACAACTACAGCTGCCCCTACAACTACAGCTGCCCCTACAACAACAGCTGCCCCTACAACAACAGCTGCCCCTACAACAACGACAGCTGTCCCTACAACAACGACAGCTGCCCCTACAACAACGACAGCCGCCCCTACCACTACTACTACGGTGGGTCCCTGAAAATAGATACATAACGGTGATGACCTCAAGTTTTGATATGGTGGCCACGACTCTCGCGCCTCCCATAGATAATGCCTTCAACATTTTTAATTTGAAAAACCATATACCATAGCAGAGAAAAAATGTAAAAAAAAAAAAGGAAATATATATACATAGTAACATGATAATAATAAAATCTGTTCAGCATCAAACTATTTTTTTTATTCTCTTTATCATATTTATCTATTAATCTCTTATTCCATAGTATTTGACCTTTGATGGTCATAAAAAAAAACTATTACTGCCTTTCCCATTTCCTCTGGTGAAATTATTTTCTGTCATAAATTGGCAGTGGCTATTGTACTATTGATGGATTGCCACGAATATCCCTCTTGTACATGTATTCTTGATAAAAAAAAAAAAGCTGAGTATTTTTATTAATCTCTGATAAAGAGGAATAAAGGATTTGAAATTATAAAATACACATACAAAGTTAAATTCTCTCTCTCTCTCTCTCTCTCTCTCTCTCTCTCTCTCTCTCTCTCTCTCTCTCTCTCTCTCTCTCTCTCTCTCTCTCTCTCTCTCTCTCTCTCTCTCTCTCTCTCTCTCTCTCTCTCTCTCTCTCTCTCTCTCTCTTAGCTACCACTAAGACTCAGATAAACAGAATACAGAAGCTTATTAATTTTGCAGCTCGAGTTGCCCTGGGAGGAATAAGAAAATATGACCACATCATACCAGCTCTGGGTGGCTGCGGGCAGAAAACAAGGTCGCTTATGCTATTTATGTTTTTGTATTCAAAATTTTGGACCATCATTATCGTAGCTGGCTATTTGATTTAATAACAGTCTGAGATATAAGGGGAACCAACACAAGACAGAGCAGCGAGCTCTTTTTATTCACAGAACAAACACAGAAGCAGGTTCAAAGATGATCACTATCAAAGGGCCAACACTCTGGAATAATATTCCAGAGCATCTTAAAAGTGCATCCCCTTCACAGCTTTCAAAGGCAAACTATATAGTTTTCTTTTGGACAAATAGTTGCTGCTCATTAAGAACTAATTATTCTCATTGTAAGGAAACAAATATGGAAATGATGCTGATAATAACGATCCTGTATCTAGTGGCACTCTTACCACTTTATTATTAACATTATTGTTAACATTTTTATTACAGCATTATTATTTTCTATGAAAGCTACATTTAATTTAACTATATGTATTACCCTCTGATTTATTAGTTTAATTACATGTCTACTTATAAGTTACTATTACTTTTAGAATAAACATTGTACAAAATGGAAATAAATGTTTGTTTCTTTGTTTGCCCTCGTGAATATTTCTTTCATTACTAATTTTCATAAAAAATAACACTCAAGATCTTTTACAGTGCAACTCGTGTTGACTTTGTTATTATTTTGTACTTTCCTTCTCGTATTTCTCGGATATTATATTACACTTACCTATTTCTTCTTCTTCTTCGTTTTCGTCTTCTACTCCCGGCCTCTATTGAACTCTCACCATTATTCAATAAAAGATAATGTAAATTGATGCAAAGTAGACCTCAAAAACTACGACGAAATATTATTATTTCAACAAGTAGAATTCTAGTGATTATATATTTTTTTTTTTAATGCTATAATTAAAGAAAATTTTCTTAAGATTTTCGTTCCGTAGCAAGTACTGAAAAGAAAGTATAGAAATTTTGCGATCAGGTGCTCTACCTTCTGGATTGGTAAAATGGTGTTGAAAAATTTCCTGGGTATGTTAGGATAAGTTTTATATCTATATTATTATTATTATTATTATTATTATTATTATTATTATTATTATTATTATTATTATTATTATTATTATTATTATTATTATTATTATTATTATTATTATTATTATTATTATTATTATTATTATTATTATTATTATTATTATTATTATTATTATATATTCACCCTTTCGAAGAAGCGTGATGACCAAGACCGAAACATAAGTACCTAAGTAGCTGAGACATATAGGGAGCATAATGCTCAACATTTTCCTCTTCTACCATTAGAGATAATTCTTCTTCTTCTTCTTCTTTGTCTACATCTTTTCCCACTTTTATGTTGGGTCGATGTTTCTGGCCAATGTTCTCCATATGCTCCTGTCCCATATCTCATCACCCAACAAACCTTTAGACCTCAGATCGTCATTGATGCAATCCATCCACCTACGCTTTGGTCTCCCCCTCTCTCTCCTACCCTGTATATCCATTTCCATCACCCTCTTCCCAACATACTGTTCATCCCTCCTAACGACATGACCATACCATCTTAGTCTAGTTTCTTGTATCTTATCTGATATTTCTATAACTTTTGAGGTACCTCTAATTACCTCGTTTCTTATCTTATCGCTTCTTGACACATCCATCTCAACATCCTGATCTCTGCCACATACAGTTTTTTCTCTTGTGTCTTCTTTATTGCCCATGTCTCTGCTCCATACATCATCGCAGGTCTCACAACTGTCTTATGCACTTTACCCCTCAACTTAATCCCTATTCTCCTGTCGCACAGCACCCCAGACACTTTCTTCCAGTTCTTCCATCCTGCTTGTATTCTGTGGGTTATTTCTGACTCTAGGTCACCATCCTCTGCTACTGTTGATCCCAAATACTTGAACTTTGCAACTCTTTTCAACACCTCTCCCTGTAAATTGACCTCCCCATCCTCATCATCTCTCAACCTCAAGTACTCTGTCTTCTTCCTGCTGATTTTCAGTCCTCTATCCTCCATCACTCTTCTCTACTCCTCAAGCTTCTCCTCCACTACCTCTCGTCTGTTGCTACACAGTACTATGTCATCTGCAAAGAGCATACACTATGGAGACTGATCTCTAATACCCTGGGTTACTACATCCAAGACCAGATCAAATAGATATGGACTCAAAGCAGACCCTTGATGCAGACCAACATTTACTGAGAGACTTTCGTCAAGCCCACACTGCTCTTAACATTTGCCTCTGCCCTCTCATGCATATCTTGAATGATTCTTACATATTTCTCGGGAACTCCCTTTTCTCTAATACACCTCCACACCTCTTGACGTGGTACTCGATCATATGCCTTTTGCAGGTCAATAAAGACCATATGCAGTCCTTTCTGTTTCTCCCTATGCTTTTCCATCATTTGTCTCAAGGCAAATATGGCATCCACTGTCCCTCTTCCAGGCATGAAGCCAAACTGTTAATCCCCAATTGTCGTTTCCTCTCTGAGTCTCCTCTCTATGATCTTCTCCCATATCTTCATAATATGACTTAATAACATTATACCTCTATAGTTTCCAAACTCCTGAATGTCTCCCTTCCCTTTTTAGATTGGGATAATTAGCTTTCCTCTCCACTCCTCTGGCATCTTTTCCTGACTAAAGATTTTTTGTATTAAGTCCTACAAGATATCTATGCCTTCCTCTCTAAGACTCTTCCATACCTCCACTGGCATCTTATCAGGTCCTGCTGCCTTTCTATTTTTCATTTTCCTTACTGCCAGCTCTACCTCTCTTCTAGCCACTGTTATTGTAACTGCTTCATTTGGAAGTCCATCTTCAAATACTGCTCTGTGGTTCTCTTCATTTAGTAATCCTTCAAAATAAGTTTCCCATCTGCTTTTTATTTCATCCTCTTCTGCTAGAACTACTCCATGGTTATCCTTTATTTATGTTACTTGGGTCAAGTCCTTGGATGCAGCATCTCGAGCCTTGGCAATTCGCAATATTTTCTTCTCTCCTTCTGGTGTTTCTAGCTCTTCATAGACTTCATTCAATGTCTCAGCCTTTGCTTTTGCTACTGCTCTCCTTGCCTCCTTCTTTGCCTGCTTGTACTCTTCTTTATCCTGCTCCAGGCCTAATAAATCTGCCTTTTTCTTAGCTTCTTTCTTGTTCTTCACCCATTCTTCCACTTCCTCATTCCACCACCATGACTCTTTATCATTTGGGGGTTTCCTTCCTGATGACTTTCCAAGTACCTCCTCACCAACCCTCAAAATCACCTTACTATTCTCTGTCCACCATTCTTGTTCATCCTCATGCAACCTTATCGCTTCCAACACTCTTCCCTTAAACATAGCTCTCAGCTCTGCATCTTTCAATCTCCACCACTTTATCTTTGGGTCCATCCTCGGCTTCTTACTTTTCCTACATTTCCTGAGCCTGCAGTCAGTTACTACTATCCTATGTCGCACTTCTACACTCTCCCCTTTTACTACTTTACAGTTGCTAATCTCTTTCAGATGGTCTCTCCTACACAACAATAAATCTATCTGGCTCTCCCTCCTACCACTACTGTATGTAATTAATCTATTTTCCTTTTACTCAAAGAATGTGTTGACCAATGCCAGATCAAATGCCACTGCAAAATCAATCATTCTCACTCCCCCCTCATTTCTCTCGCCCACCCCCAGCCCTCATGAACTCTACTTATCCCAGCCCTCCCAATTCCCAAGTGGCCATTTAGATCTCCTCCCAAAATTACCCTCTTCCTTATAGGAATTGTTCTAAGCTCCTGGTCCATCTCCTTCCAAAATACATCCTTCTCCTCCGCTGTACAACCAGTTTGTGGGGCATTGGCACATACCACATTGACTCCCGTTTCTCCCAGTCCCAGCTTTAAGCTCATTTTTCTGTCACTCTTTAAATTCACACCAAGTAAGCTTTCCTTCAGGGCTTTGGATAGTATTATTCCTACACCATTCCTCCCTTCCTCATTTGCTCCACTATAGAACAAGTTGCAACCCTCACCCAGTTCCCTCGCCTTATTTCCTTTCCACCTGGTCTCCTGCACACACAGCACTCCAAGTCTCCTCCTCTCCATCATCCATCAATTCTCGCCCCTTCCCAGTCATCGTCCCCACATTAAGAGTGCCCACCCGCAGCACCTCATCTGACACTCTCCCTCGAGCTCGCCTCATTAACCCAGCATGACTGGGTAGCCCGTGCTGTCTATCCGGATGGGTCAGGCGAAGCCCCAACGCGTCGCCTAAGGGGAACGCCCTAGTATGGTGACTATTCTCGTTATCTGTACTGGCCATATTTTGGTTTTGGCAAAATTTTTATGGCCGGATGCCCTTTCTGCCGCCAACCCTTCCCATTTACCCGGGCTTGGGACCGGTACCAAGTTGAGGCTGGCTTGCCCCCTCAGTGGCTGGGTTTCTACCATTAGAGATAATAATAATAATAATAATAATAATAATAATAATAATAATAATAATAATAATAATAATAATAATAATAATAATAATAATAATAATAATAAGAAGAAGAAGAAGAAGAAGAAGAAGAAGAAGAAGAAGAAGAAGAAGAAGAAGAATAGAAAAAAGAAGAATTTATTATTATTATTATTATAAGTATTATTATGCAATAATAATAATAATAATGATAATAATACTAATAATAATAATAATAATAATAACAATCATCATCATCATCATCATCATCATCCCATCATCATCATAGGACATATTAAATTGTAGCTAATGTAATATTTTGTTTTACTTTATTTATTCCATTGTGCACACATATACCAAAGCAATTTTATATTCTTCCTCCTTTTTAACAATAAACCAAAAATCCTCTAATTAATATACCATAATTACCTCTCCTAAATTAATCACTAACTGATCATTTCAAATGAAGTCGTAATATAGTTCACTAGAAAGATTATTCATTTGGTAAGATTTTTATCTTTTGATGTCGAACCTCTCTCTGTAGCTACATGCATTTTCAAAGCTCGATTTTGCAGTAAAGAATATTTTGTAGATATCTTTTTCATGTTTTGAAAATCATATCTTTCAGGATGTTTGTTTCAAATAATGTTGGATCTGCTGTTCTTTAAGCTGTTGCGGATGCAGTTGTCGTTGCTGCTGCATCTGTAGTCGTAGCTGCCTCAGTAGGTACAGCTACGGTCGTAGCAGCAGCTGCATTGGTTGTATCTGTGGTTACAGCAGGAGTTGTGTCTGCAACTGCACTGGTTGCGGCTGAGGTATCAGCAGCAGTTGCAGCATCTGTTGTTGCAGCTGTTGTGCTTGCATCAGCAGTAGTTGCTGCAGCTGTAGTTACCGCAGGTTGTTCTCGACACCAGATATAGCAACGGAATCCTTTGGCGTTCCTTTGGGAATTCGTGAAGAATGTCAGACGGGCCCACCCGTCGGTAGTTTTGGTCCCATGTGGAGAATTAGTCCCACATTTTCTGATAAAGAGATTAAAAAAAGGTATTACCACATAATTCTGATGTGCATATAGGTTAGACTTTTGTCTGGAGCGCTCTAGCCACTTACGCATTACCAGCGCTATTTTAATAATAATAATAATAATAATAATAATAATAATAATAATAATAATAATAATAATAATAATAATAATAATAATAATAATAATAATAATAATAATAATAATAATAATAATAATAATAATAATAATAATAATAATGATAATAATAGAAAGAAGAAAAACGTGAAAATAAATTATTATTATTATTATTATTATTATTATTATTATTATTATTATTATTATTATTATTATTATTATTGAGTTGACCCGAAAATTAAATTTTTTTCAAAGGACAGGTTTGAACATTTGTAGAATTCTGTTTTTTAGCTGAGACCATACTTGCATCACTTGTTTTTATCAAAAGTAGACTTTCAACGGCTGAGTAGTTACGGGCGCATAAATCTCAATATTAGAGTAACTGAGGCATGAAACAATCGCTTTTAAGGTGACACTGGGAGGTAATAGAGCTGATAATAATAATAATAATAATAATAATAATAATAATAATAATAATAATAATAATAATAATAATAATAATAATAATAATAAAAATAATTTTTATTATTATTATTATTATTATTGTTATTATTATTATTATTATTATTATTATTATTATTATTATTATTATTATTATTATTATTATTATTATTATTATTATTATTATTATTATTATTTTTATAATAGTAGTAGTAGTAGTAGTAGTAGCAGTAGTAGTAGTAGTAGTAAAATATATCTAATTTAATCTTTAAAGTTTCTCACAATGATCTATATTTCTTGTATGTCACAATCAGCCGGTCTGCTGTGCAGCCTCTGGAATTTTCCAGTTGGAAGACAGGGCAGATGAATTCCAAGTAGGTGTCTTCTCTGGCGTTACAGGTAATCTCATATTGACACCTGTATAAAAATAAAATAAATAAAAGATAAAATTGAATTCATATATAAATGAACAAATAGTAAATTTAGATATATAAAATAAACACTTTTTGTATCTTTTCCTACTAATTATATCCCAGCATATCCACCCTTATCCTATGCTTTTTGTAAGAGGCGACAAATAGGGAAAAGTGGTGTTTTGACAATCCCTTTCTCTGTCAGTCTCTCTTCTCCTTCCAATACAATTATCAGAGGAGCCAAAGGTGGAAAGAGTATACCTGAAGCCCAGTCATATTAATTCTTTTATTTATGACTTTTTATGGGTGTGACACCGTGACAGGCAAGAAAATTAACCTCTCCAGGCTTGGGCACAAAGAAAACATAAAGATGAAGAAAAAGAAGGTTAAGGACAAGGCAGATATAAGGGGATGATACACAATAGGAAGAGCTCTAGCTGAAAGAATAGTCGAAGTATTGAGGACCTAGAGATATGTCAGGATTAGGCTCTGAGATAATGATAGATCCACCTTTATAAGGAAGATAGGTTATAAGAATTGGCAAAGTCAGAATGAGGAAAAGAGTTCCAGAGTCTGCAGGTGGATAGGAAAAAGCAGTTGCTTCACCCACCAATATGTGAGTTACAATCTTCACACAGTACTTGTGATGAGTGTTACGCAACCTTGACAGTGAAGGAAGAATGCTACTCGCCAACTCGTCAGAGTAGCGATGGAAGTAGTAGCGATAGAAAAGAGAAAGAGATGATACCATACAGCGACAAGAAAGAGAAACTAGATTAGAAGTAAGAGAAGGGTAATTGATGAGTCTGACTGCCTAAGATTCAACCCTACCAAGGAGATAAGCATAGAAGAAGCACCCCAGATGTGTGAGCAGTATTCTAAGCAGGGACAGATAAGACCTTTATAGATTTTAAGTAACTGGAAAGAGGATATGCACTTACGAAAACGAAACAGAACACCCAATTTTTTTTATGCAGCTTTAAAAATTGTATTCTGTGACTCCTTCAAGACAAGTTAAAGGCTATCTGGATTCCATTTATGTTAATAGACTTAAGAGGGTAAATTTCGTTTGTTTCGAAAGAAATAGGGCTATCAGGAGGAGAAGAAGATATAGAGATAGCCAGAAACTGTGTCTTGGATGCATTAAATTTAACTAAATTTGGGCGCCCCACTCAGATACCCTCTACAAATCAGATTTAAGAGTAGAAGAAAGAGTGATATGAGACTGATTACGAGTAGCGGTAGCAGGTTTTGAAGAGAATGTAGAGGAAAAATGGAGGGTAGAATCGCCGCAAAGGCGTGGAGAAGAGACCAGGAACAAGGAATGAGCTAGATGTTGTGCCGTCAACAATCACAGATATAAAACGGTCAGAAAGAAAACTGGAAATCAGAGAGCAGCGAAGAGGTTTAAGCCATAAGCAGGAAGTTTGGCCAACAGAATCGTTTGCTGCACTCTTTCAAAAGCCTCAGAGATTTCAAGGGCGACGACAAAGGATATCCCATGGCTTCTCAGAGAAGATGACCATACATGAGTAAGATAGGACAGGAGGTTATCAGTGGATCTTGCCTTTCGGAAGCTGTACTGTCTCTCTGAGATAATACTGGTTAAGAGAATGAGGCGAAAATGAGTGCATAGTGCGGGAGTCACTTCATCTGAAAACTCTTTATGGAATATTGCTGGGATACCATCGGGTCCAGATGCCTTGTCCGTCTTTATAAAGAGCGGAACCTAATAAACTTTGCACCTTTTTTTTTCATATTCGTTGCGACAGTTCTAGCTTGTGCTATAAGGTCACAATTACACTTCTTTTTTTTTACATTTGAGGCTACTGTGATAGCGGAATTATCTGTATATATATTTTTGAAATATCTCGCAACCGATTAGTGGTAGAGCACGCAAGTTTTTAAGCTACCAACCCAGGTTGGAACCCACCGTGGGGTGTTAGGAAGGGCATCCAGCCTTGATCCTCCAGCTCCAACACGTGTGTCCACCCCCAATCGATTGGGAATTGATTGTGACACATGAAACGGGTGAATAAAAAACTAGCTCACCTGTAGTCATTTCTGTATGCTCTGGGGAAGTTTGGTGACTGAATGGCTACCCTTTGCCCTTTGTTCATGACGTGGGAACCACAGGATAGAGTAGTCAGTCGGCGTGTCTTTGGACCCAGGGACATTGTTCCACCCGAGGACACCACGATCAGTATAGCAACTAATGCTCTCATGCCTTGGAATATATATAAAAGAATTATATTAAGCATTGTGTAAGATGAGTGATTACCCAATAGATAAACTTGTCCTCTAATTACAAATTTCCATTTTTGTATTAATGTGGACACCAGCATCATTATGGTCATTAATACTCTCACCCCTTGCAAATTATTTTTTTTAAGCAAGGATGCCATTAAACACCATGAAAGATTATCAATCTATTCAGAAACTTCATTTCGTAACTTATAATTTTTATTTGAGTATTTCAATAGACACCAACATCATCATGGTTATTAGTTATCTCATTCATTGCAATATATAAAATGCGTTAATTAAATAGTGTGTTAAATTACAAAATTATCCTATGATGACATCTTACATTTGGTATATATTTGTATTTAAGTATTCTATTAACAAGTTCCTGATCTCAGCATACTTTTGTTCAGCTGTTTCTATCAATTTCACTTGATCTATTGCCAGATTAAAATCGTAATAGCTTATAGTTATTTACTGTACCTATATATCCGAGTTCATTCATTATGAAAATAAAATTATTTGTCATCATATAATTATAATCAGGAAACTAATATTCCTTCTCTTAATTCTTTTTTTTTTTTTTTAGAATTATGTATGAGTTTTTTTTCTTTCGGGAATTCAAATTTCCATTCATTACAGGAGTTGGTAAAGAGGTTACAGAATAAATGTATTGCAGAGAATGGTAATTTATACTCGTCATTCAGAATAAATTTCGCCTATACTTGCGAGTACTGGTCTTGTTGTGAAATTCCGTCTGTACTTACTTGTGGCTTGTGTTGATGTGCTGCTCGAAGTATTTGTTAAAATACACAGCATTCCACGCAGTTATATACCACACCGTGAGTACATCTTACATACGAATTGCCATATGAGTCACATCTCTTACTGAGAACTACTCACACCTATTTACCTTTAATTATGATGTCCAGATAATCAGCTCTATTCAGGTCGTTCTCAGGTATGCATCCAGTGACATTTCCCAAAGGTCGAGATTACCTGGAAGTTTTTTTTTTTTTTTAAGCAAATGTCCACTACGTCCATTAATCAATACTTAAAAAAAAAACGCGTTATGTCGAGAATTTGAAAAGAATATGTGTTCTCTGTTTTATTCTAGTCCCTGTCAACTCAGCGGAGATAATGTGTGTACACATTGGATATGGCAGGACTCTGCTGAAATCCTATTGTTAATAGGGGAAAATATGAAAGTTCGACTCCTAACTTGAACAGAACCCACTCAATGAGTATCTCATAAAGCAAAAAAAAAAATAATGGTGTTCATTTAAAGATTTTACGTCTTTTTTATTTTCCTGTTAATCCGTAAAGCGAAGAGGCTGATTTGACACTGGGATGCAAAATAAACTTCAACAGAAAATTCTTGGATTATTTTTGGAAGTCATTTAGTAATGGTGTGGGTTGACTATGTGCGTGTGAGTGCGTTGTGTATGCACATAATATATTTGTTGCTTAATGTTACGCATGCACGGCGGCAAGGACACATGCATTCATGCCTAAAACTCGTGGACTGCATCTCAAATACTTAATTACTTGCACTTATGCATTTGTTTGAGGTGCACAATATATATATATATATATATATATATATATATATATATATATATATATATATATATATATATATATATATATATATGTGTGTGTGTGTGTGTGTGTGTGTGTGTGTGTGTGTGTGTGTGTGTGTGTGTGTGTGTGTGTGTGTGTGTGCGTGCGTGCGTGCATGCGTTCATGTATATATATTTTTGTATATGTATGTATACATTCATATGCATATTATTATAATGTAGTGGGTTTGCCCATGGCACTATCCGCCCATTACATTACCACAACTAAAGTCTTTTGAACTTTACTAGAAATGGCCTCCATAACCCGACGTTGCGGGTTCCTTCAATTACGGTTTTTTTTTTCTATGCCCTCATCGACACCAAATATTTTGGCGTTTTCGTTACACGTCTCTTACTATCCCTTCATCGCTGACAAGTCACAACATTCCACATCTTTTTTTCTCTTTACTCTCTCATTTTCTTGTTGCCCAGTCCCGATAAAGACAGTTTCCTTTGCGTGTCTAGGTGTCACAATCGTGGGTATATATATATATATATATATATATATATATATATATATATATATATATATATATATATATATATATATATATATATATATATATATATATGCTTATGATAAACATAAATCATTGCGTTTTAAACTCTTTCTCAAAAGGAACTGTGCGTGAAGCATATTTAGTTAATTATTTTAACCTGTCCAAATTAAGTATGCCTTCTGAGGGAGGAGGCAAGAATAATTCCTACGTGTTGCCCTGCGTGTCGTGAAAGTCGACTACATGGGGCGGAACTAGTGGGCTGGAAACCCCCTCCTCTTTATTTTTTTCCCCACAATCAAGGTATTTTGTTTGACTTAGCCACCCCCCTTAAAAGGTGCAATATGGTTGTTTTGTATATATATATATATATATATATATATATATATATATATATATATATATATATATATATATATATATATATATAAGTTTGCATTGGATTACAGAGTACATAGAATTCTTTTAGGCATTACCAGCCTTAGCCAAACATTTTCTATACCTATTACTCCGAATGACTCAGTAAATATAATTCAAGGACGTGAAAATACCGAATGAATGTGTTTACGAAGCTTTTCAAGAAGTAGCTATTTAACATGTTCAGGTGAACTGCTATGTGCCAAATAGTCTGTAAAGGATTTCATAGTTATCTTTTTTATTTTATATATGAATTTATATCTTAATTTACCTGTATTTATTTATATTTTTCTTTGTTGATGTAACAGTTATTTCCCTAGGATACGTTTTAAGCATAAACTATATTAGATCTATATTAATAAGAAGAAAACAATTATTGAGACAGTTTACATTATATATATACTTTTTCTTTAGCTATAGTTTTTCCAGTTTATATAGGGACGTTTTTTGTCACTAGTCTCTTTGATTTCTTGTTTTCCTCTAATCACTCGCAAGAAGAAATATTAGTTATATATATATATATATATATATATATATATATATATATATATATATATATATATATATATATATATATTGTGTGTGTGTGTGTGTGTGTGTGTGTGTGTGTGTGTGTGTGTGTGTGTGTGTGTGTGTGTGTGTGTGTGTGTGTGTGTGTGTGTGTGTGTGTGTGTGTGTGTGTGTGTGTGTGTGTATACATACACACACACACACGTATGAAATGGCATGAATGCCAGACATATTGTAAATTAACTGAAGATATTCTTTTTGGTTCGTATTTGGTTATAGCTCAAATTTTTAAGGCCGAATGCTCTTGTTGATACCAATCTTCTCCTTTTATCATGACCTGGGACTGGCACCGAGTCTAATTAACTTACTACTGGAATGACTTGATGCTGTATAGCATGTACTAATGAAAGCTGTATCACAGAACGCTGATCAAAGTAGATGCGAAAAAAGTCTTCTATGACTTGGGTGAAATAATTTTTAGGTATTTATATGACCTGGAATGTACATAAGCTTTGGCAAGGAACTTTTGCCAAAAATCATATCCAAGAGTTCTGTTACACCTGTAGGAGGAGCTTTCTCTATAAAATGACTTGAAAGGAGATATTTGAAGCATGATGTCTTGTAACGAGTAAATTATGCTATCCTCTCTGATGCTATGCCCTTATATATATATATATATATATATATATATATATATATATATATATATATATATATATATATATATATATATATATATATATATATATATATATATATATATATATATATATATTTCTCCTTGTAGCTCTTACGTAGAGGAGCTTTACAATTCATCTTTATGGAATTGTACTTGAGACTTTAAATTGTAGCCTGGCGCTATTCCTACTGAACATTTGGAGAATGGCCACTTCCATATAATCCATGTGTGTTTAATGATTATATTTTCAGTGTAAATGTAATTGCTTTTAGTAATGCATTATGGAATAGAATTATATACTTGGTAATGCATTTGATTTTATTTACTTCCTAATCATAGACTATATAATCTGGATGAGAGATGTAGATATTATTTTGCTGTTGGAAAAGCCTCCGAAATATATACCAGATATATATGTAGCCATAAATACAATAGTCGTCGTCTATCTACAATGATTATTAGCATACAGGAGTAGTCGTAGATTGGGATGTAGCTGCGGTAGTTGGCAATGCCGATGTAGTTGGCACTGTAGGTGCTGTGGAGGTAGTTGCTGCTGGGGTCGTTGTAGTTGGAGTAGTGGTTGTAGGGACAGCAGTTGTTGTAGTTGGCGTGGTGGTTGTAGGAACAGTAGTTGTTGTTGGTGTGGTGGTAGGAGCTGCAGTTGTTGTAGTGGGTGTAGTGGTGGTAGGAACAGCAGTTGTTGTAGTTGGTGTGGTAGTTGTTGGTGTTGTGGTAGTTGCAGTAGTGGTACTAGTAGCCGTTGTAGTAGTCACTGTAGTTGTGGGAGTAGTCGTTTCGGTTGTAGAAGTGGTGGTTGTTTGTTCGCGGCACCAAATATAACAGCGGAAGCCCTTGGAAGTCGTTTGGGCATTACTGAAGAAAGTGAGACGTGTCCAGCCAGTAGAAGTAATGGTACCATCCGGGGAATCAGAGCCACATTTCCTGAAAAAAGAAATATATATAAATTTAATTCGATAATAATAATTCCAAATTAGTCGTTCAAAGTATGTAATAATAATAATTCCAAATTATTCGTTCAAAGTATGTAATAATAATAATGATAATAATAATAATAGTAATAATAATAATAATGATAATAATAATGATGATGATGATTATAATAATACTAATAATAATAATAATAATAATAATAATAATAATAATAATGATAATAATAATAATAATAATAATAATAATAATAATAATAATAATAATAATA
Source organism: Halocaridina rubra (assembly GCA_037179515.1). NCBI lineage: Eukaryota > Metazoa > Arthropoda > Malacostraca > Decapoda > Atyidae > Halocaridina > Halocaridina rubra. Next base: position 137,652 of record JAXCGZ010013243.1, on the reverse strand, counting down.
ATAATAATAATAATAATAATAATAATAATAATAGTAATTTCTTACGTATCTTTTGATCCACGGGAGGTAAGCACCAAGCGATCTTTGACGCAGTCAGTTGAGGATTCCAGTTGGAATGATGGACACACAAATTCCAAATACGTCGAGGATTCTGGATTGCAACTTATCTCATACTGGCACCTAATTAAAAGGATAATTAAGGGAAATATATATAACAGAAGAAAAATTAATATATAGATAGATAAATAAGTAATATTATAATTTATTCTTTGGTTAGTTAAGATATTTACATAGATTTTACAAAGAGAGTACATTGCGGTATGTTTTAATGAACAGACAAAAATATAGAAAAAATTAAATTTTCATTGTTCTTGAATGAATGAATAATAATAATAATAATAATAATAATAATAATAATAATAATAAAAATAATAATAATAATAATAATAATAATAATAATAATAATAATAATAATAATAATAATAATAATAATAATAATAATTAATAATAATAATAATACAATAATAATTTATAAGCACTGACTTTTATGACATGCCTATTCATGCTTGTTCTTGCTCATGATGCAGTTGGACCCATAGTTTGTCTGTCTTTTACCTTTGTCTTTCCATTATGTCTACTTATCTGACATTGGTTAAAAACGCCAATAATGTCCCTTCGACACTTTCGATATGACTCATTGAAATTCTTGTTATAACATCACGAAAACAGTTAAATTTCCAGTGAATATCCTATTAACAATACCGGCCACATATCGTCAGCACTTCAGCACATAGATTCACTTAGACTCACATACGACGTTCTGGATGAGACCAAGTCTCACATAGACTCCAATACGACGCTCTGGAAGAGGCTAAAGCCTCTGACTTTAGATCAGATCTTGCCTTCTTTAGCTGAAGGTTTTGATAATTTGCACTGAGCCTATTCTAGCCTTCTAATTAAATATAATTTCCTTATTTTTCTATGGTTTATATGAATCCCTCTCAAGTTTCTCTATATACTCTTCCCTCTGCACTGCAGGGGGTTACCTCATTCGAGGTTTATTTACCCTGGCCCCTTTTATAAAAAAAAAATTTTGTTTCCATATACAAAATTATTCTTTATTCTCAAAGATATTTTAGGCACTTCCTCATGATAGCACTGAAATAGAATACTACGAGTCTCTGGCAGGTCTCTTCAATGTTTTTTTGTAAGTTAGTATAAAGTAAACATATATTACTTTCTTTTGAAGATTTTTTTTTAAATGTCCCCTTGTACAAAATCTCTCTGCCATCTCATAGATATCTGTTGACACTTTCACATCATAGCCTTGATATAGTATTTTATAAGTTGATGTCAAGTCTGCTCTACGTTTTCTATATGTTAGTGTTGGGAGATTCTCTATTCTTAGTCTATGTTATAAAAGTATATTATCACTTTTTCAACAATCTTTTTTGCGATGTCCTATTGTACATTTTCCTCTCTCATCTCAGTGATTTTTAGACACTGTCTTATGTTAGCCGGGTATAGTAATTTATGTTTCAGTCAGACTTCTTCTACGTTTACTGTATGTTAGGGTACGACCACACTGAGCGCGAATCGCTCGGAGGATAGAGGATAACGGGTTCCTGTGTGGGTCAGCGCAAGAGCTAACTCGTTCCTTCTGGTGCCATTAGCCATACTGGATGTAGCCTCATCCAGCGTGGCCACTCGCAAGAGAATGCATTTGTTTGTTGTTGCCTTCAATCCTCTTGGCATCCTTTCAAGTAATCGCTTTCAGTGTGACCGTACCCTCAGAGTAGGCAGATTTATTTTTCTTAGTCTATTTTGTTAAAGTAAATAATTTATTACACTTCCATTAGCATCCTCAAGTAATCCTTATCTGCCTTACCTGTCGTCATTATTGTAGTTAGATGGGAAATTGGGTGTCTGAATGGCCACTCGTTCACCAGGATTCATCGTGTGAGTTCCACAAGCTAATGTGTCCAAACGGGGTTCAGGGATGATGGTAGATTCGACCCTGCCAGCCGCTAGGCACACCACACCCAGCATCAGTGTTAAAGATGGCGACATCCTGTGCAATGCTTAACAAACGGAAAGCATCATACTTTTGTTAATATTTATTCTCCCTTATACACTCTGTACGTTTTGTGTGCCACATTTAAACTCTAGTTGGTTGGAGCTGTAAGGGAATATTATTTGGCTGGATGCCCTTTCTAACACCTCGCGGTCGGTATCGAACCTGTGATGTCTGGGTCATCACTTTCCCACTTGCTTGCTCTACCACTGAACTACCACAGCCTCTGTATTCCCATTTTATGCCGATAAAGAAATCTATTTTGGGTTCCGTTTTGCATATAACTTGAAGCCCTCAGCTCTTTTTTGTATCTCATTAGTGTTTAGGAACTATCCTTGTTTTGGCTCTAAGTATTATTATGGGATGCCTTTTCCAACACCATACTTCGCTACCGAAGCAAGTTTGGGACCCGTAAGAAGTGTAGCTGGCTTGCCTCCCAGTGGCTGTACTAATAAAAACATATGGATCGGTTTAATTATTCTCAACCCTCAGTACACAGACAAAGTTATCTTTTAGTCATTTTTAAGAATGTAGTTATTACTATTGATTAGATATATACATTATCACATTTTATCAAT
>JAXCGZ010013243.1:127500-130000 GCA_037179515.1 Halocaridina rubra | reverse complement strand
CCAACCTTATAGCTTATATCTGCTATACTTAGGAATGAACGCATTCTAACTGAATGCCACTATGTTCATATTACAGATTCCCCAACCTCACTCGTGGCTTCATTTTAGTATTTAATTCAAATCCCAATCTCATTCGGGCCATGAAATTATCAAATAAGCACATTACATATGTGAAAACATGAATCATTTTTTACCCCGACCGGGACTCGAACCTAGGACTTATGATTACTAAGTCAAGGCGCTACCACTACACCACAGAAGGTTAAAAGGAATCCAACCTTATAGCTTATATCTGCTATACTTAGGAATGAACGCATTCTAACTGAATGCCACTATGTTCATATTACACATTCCCCAACCTCACTCGTGGCTTCATTTTAGCATTTAATTCAAATCCCAATCTCATTCGGGCCATGAAATTATCAAATAAGCACATTACATATGTGAAAACATGAATCATTTTTTACCCCGACCGGGACTCGAACCTAGGACTTATGATTACTAAGTCAAGGCGCTACCACTACACCACAGAAGTAATAAGTCCTAGGTTCGAGTCCCGGTCGGGGTAAAAAATGATTCATGTTTTCACATATGTAATGTGCTTATTTGATAATTTCATGGCCCGAATGAGATTGGGATTTGAAATAAATGCTAAAATGAAGCCACGAGTGAGGTTGGGGAATCTGTAATATGAACATAGTGGCATTCAGTTAGAATGCGTTCATTCCTAAGTATAGCAGATATAAGCTATAAGGTTGGATTCCTTTTAACCTTCTGTGGTGTAGTGGTAGCGCCTTGACTTAGTAATCATAAGTCCTAGGTTCGAGTCCCGGTCGGGGTAAAAAATGATTCATGTTTTCACATATGTAATGTGCTTATTTGATAATTTCATGTCCCGAATGAGATTGGGATTTGAATTAAATGCTAAAATGAAGCCACGAGTGAGGTTGGGGAATCTGTAATATGAACATAGTGGCATTCAGTTAGAATGCGTTCATTCCTAAGTATAGCAGATATAAGCTATAAGGTTGGATTCCTTTTAACCTTCTGTGGTGTAGTGGTAGCGCCTTGACTTAGTAATCATAAGTCCTAGGTTCGAGTCCCGGTCGGGGTAAAAAATGATTCATGTTTTCACATATGTAATGTGCTTATTTGATAATTTCATGGCCCGAATGAGATTGGGATTTGAATTAAATGCTAAAATGAAGCCACGAGTGAGGTTGGGGAATCTGTAATATGAACATAGTGGCATTCAGTTAGAATTCATTCTTTCCTAAGTATAGCAGATATAAGCTATAAGGTTGGATACCTTTTAACATTCTGTGGTGTAGTGGTAGCGCCTTGACTTAGTAATCATAAGTCCTAGGTTCGAGTCCCGGTCGGGGTAAAAAATGATTAATGTTTTCACATATGTAATGTGCTTACTTGATAATTTCATGGCCCGAATGAGATTGGGATTTGAATTAAATGCTAAAATGAAGCCACGAGTGAGGTTGGGGAATATGTAATATGAACATAGTGGCATTCAGTTAGAATGTGTTCATTCCTAAGTACAGCAGATATAAGCTATAAGGTTTGATTCCTTTTAACCTTCTGTTGTGTAGTGGTAGCACCTTGACTTAGTAATCATAAGTCCTAGGTTCGAGTCCCGGTCGGGGTAAGAAATGATTCATGTTTTCACATATGTAATGTGCTTATTTGATAATTTCATGGCCCGAATGAGATTGGGATTTGAATTAAATGCTAAAATGAAGCCACGAGTGAGGTTGGGGAATCTGTAATATGAACATAGTGGCATTCAGTTAGAATGTGTTCATTCCTAAGTACAGCAGATATAAGCTATAAGGTTGGATTCCTTTTAACCTTCTGTTGTGTAGTGGTAGCGCCTTGACTTAGTAATCATAAGTCCTAGGTTCGAGTCCCGGTCGGGGTAAAAAATGATTCATGTTTTCACATATGTAATGTGCTTATTTGATAATTTCATGGCCCGAATGATATTGGGATTTGAATTAAATACTAAAATGAAGCCACGAGTGAGGTTGGGGAATCTGTAATATGAACATAGTGGCATTCAGTTAGAATGTGTTCATTCCTAAGTACAGCAGATATAAGCTATAAGGTTGGATTCCTTTTAATCTTCTGTTGTGTAGTGGTAGCGCCTTGACTTAGTAATCATAAGTCCTAGGTTCGAGTCCCGGTCGGGGTAAAAAATTATTCATGTTTTCACATATGTAATGTGCTTATTTGATAATTTCATGGCCCGAATGAGATTGGGATTTGAATTAAATGCTAAAATGAAGCCACGAGTGAGGTTGGGGAATCTGTAATATGAACATAGTGGCATTCAGTTAGAATGTGTTCATTCCTAAGTACAGCAGATATAAGCTATAAGGTTGGATTCCTTTTAACCTTCTGTTGTGTAGTGGTAGCGCCTTGACTTAGTAATCATAAGTCCTAGGTTCGAGTCCCGGTCGGGGTAAAATATGATTCATGTTTTCAC
>JAXCGZ010013243.1:115000-122500 GCA_037179515.1 Halocaridina rubra | reverse complement strand
TACCACCCAGGAAGTTTCAAGTTCATCTCGAAAATTCACCTTCTTATGATTAAAAAAAAAACATTTCCTAAATAAAATTCTTGAAATAAGAATTTTCTTTATCTTTATTATTTTATATTTTATCAGATTTAGCAACTCGTAAGATTCAGAGAAATGTGCTTTTGTACACACACACACACACACACACACACACACACACACACACACACACACACACACATTACCTAATTTTTTTGTGTAAACTGGGGAAAGCTCTTAAGCCGTTTTACCTGATCCTGTGGTTCTATATATTGCTAAAATCAGTATCCTTCCCATTTATATTAACTAGTTAGTTAGTTTGATACACGAAAAAATTGAACAATAAAAAAAAAAAAATACCAAATACCCACCTGTCAACAGTACTGAGTTAAGTTGCCAAGTAGTACAGCAGTCCTATTTTCTTAATTTTTTTTTTGCTTTTCTCTTAGCTTTCTCTTTTACTATTTTGTTATTTTGTATATATATTGAGTTAAATGTAAAGTCTAAATCCCGTGATAACATATCTTGGTTAGCAAGTCAGTTTATCAGTTAGGAAGAATATATAAACAGAAACAGGTGGGTGCCACCTCGAACACAAATTCGAATTTTCCTTCAGGTTTGACTTTTGTTTTTCTTTTTCTTTTTATACTTAAATTACCATGGTCAAGTTTTCAAGTTAAGATGTGTGTTACCAGAAAGGAGACAAACTGAGTCACTAAATAGCACTTATATGGAGATATAAAAATTCTGTGTGAAGGTAAATTAGAAGTTTTTCTCTTTTCTATTTTTTTCCTCTTTCTCGTCTTCTTTCTATATTCTGTGAGAGGGAGAACATAAAAATGAAGCCATCTCTGTCCCAAACCTCTCCCACCCATGGGTCGGGAGAAGGGGTAGTCATCAGAGGACTTAAACAGAGAATCAAGAAGTTAGAGGAAATGGTTACAAGCCTTGATGATAAAATTCGGAATATGGATGGAGAAATGAAAGAGAATGAAACACTCAGAGAACAAATAAGATCTTTGGAGGAAGCAAATAAAGCACAAGGGCAGGAGAGAAAGGAACTAGAAAAAAGAATAAAGAAGCTGGAAGGGGAAAAGAGTCAACTAGAATCTAGAATTTCTAAACAAGAAGATAAAAACAAACAGCTAAATGACAACCTAAAGGAATTAGATGTTAGTTCACTGCTCTCTTCTGAGAGAGACGAGATTGCTGCTTGGAATGTTCAGATTAAGGAAAACATTGAACAGTTCAGAAAAGAGTTCCAGGAGCTGAATATGGAAAATGATGCCATGAAAACGTCCTTTGCTGATGCACTAAAGGGGAATGTGGCAGTAAAAGAGGCTGTAAAGGTGGTGGCACTGGAAAACATACAAACAGTTGACTATAAAGAGACAGTAATCGAAAAAATGAAAGACGTTGTGATGGAAAGGGCAAACCCACTCATCAGACAGGCACTTGATAAGGAGAAGACAGTGGTAATCTCAGGCATAAGTGAATCCCAGGAGCCAACATGGCAGGGGAGACTTGAAGAAAATAAAGCTAACGTTGTAGACCTGATAAGAAAGCTTGGAGTAGTATGTGGTCCTGAGGATATTGTAAACATACACCAACTAGGTAAATATTCGAGGGAAGGAAAGCCGAGACCAACAAAAGTAACCTTTGAGAGAGGGGAGACATGTAGGGAAATATTGTTGAGAAAAAAAAGTCTAAAAGACCTTCAAGAATGCAAAGAAGTGTTCATTAGACGATACAGAACACAGGAAGAGATGGGAAAGATCAAAAACTTGTTGCAAGAGGCAAGAAGGTTAAATGATGAAAGAAATGAAGAAGAGAAGAAAAATTTTTGTTACAGAATACTTCCAGACAAAGGGGAGATAAAGAAGATAATGACAGAAGATCAGGGGATGGGGCCTCATTAAGATTGTTATACACAAATGCTGATGGATTAGCTGGTAAGGCAGTAGAATTAAAAGATAGGATTCACAACAGTAAGGCAGATATAGTAGCAATTACAGAGACTAAGTTGAGTGAGGACATAAACAGTGTCACAGTTTTTCCTAAGGGTTTCAGAATACTAAGGGTTGAAAGATCTGAGAGGACTGGTGGAGGGATAGCACTGCTCATAAGTGAAAGGATTCAAGTCGAAGAAATAAACTTGGCTATAGAAAGTGAGTTCAAGGAATTTCTTGTTGCTCGCATAAATACTGGGTCAGAGAGCATTATAATAACTGTTGTATACAACCCACCAAGGAACCAAAATAGGCTTGAAGTTTATGAGGAAAGTCATATAGGTACTATTGAAGTCATAAACTCAGTTGTTAACATGGCATGGGAAAAAAATGTAGGATTTTGATTATGGGAGACTTTAATCATAAAGAGATAGATTGGATAAATCTTGACCTACACAGTGGTGAGGACTCATCTGGGGCAAGATTCCTAGATTGCGTACAAGGGAATTTCCTACACCAACATGTAATGGAACCAACAAGGGCCAGGGGTGGGGATGAGCCATCACTACTTGATCTAGTGTTCACAGATAATGTGTTGGATATTGAAAAAATTGAGTATGAACCACCAATTGGAAAGAGTGACCACTGTGTGTTGTTGATGGAGTATATCATTGAAGATATTCTTCCTGAGAGTAGAGGCACTGAGGACATGAGGAGGAACTATCGGAAAGGAGATTACATCAAAATGAATGAGCTTTTTGCAGTTATTGACTGGAGAACCTTATTTTACAACAAATCTGTACAAGAAATGTATGACATCTTTTGTGAGAAATATGGGAAGATAGTAGATTGCTGCATACCTGTCACCAAAGTAGGTGTAATTCATGCCAGAGAGAAATGGTTCGATAATGGGTGTAAAAGAGCTAAGGAGTGGAGAGACAAATGCTGGAAAAGGTATAGGAGGAGAAAAAACATAAATGCCTGGCAAACCTACAAAAGAGCAAGAAATGACTACCTAAGTAAAAGGAGAGAGGCAGAGAGAGATTATGAGAGGGACATCACCAGGAAGGCTAAAGAAAATCCCAAGCTTTTCCACAGCTTTATCAGAGGAAAACTGAAGGTAAAGGAACAGGTTTTAAGGCTAAAGAGAGCGGATGGAAGCATCACTGAGACGGACGAAGAGATCTGCAAAGAATTGAACAAGGAGTTTCAGTCAGTATTTACAGTAGAAAATACCCCACCCCCTCAGATTGCAGTGATAGAAGCTCAAGGGCCGGCATTAGAGAACATCAACCTTACAGCCACAGAGGTATGCAAAGCGCTGATGGATTTAGATGTTCATAAAGCTACAGGTCCTGATGACATATCCCCTCATGTGCTTAAAAAATGCGCAAACACAATATCAGTGGCACTAAGTATCATATTTAAGGAGTCACTGGAGTCGGGGGAGATTCCAAGATGCTGGAAACAAGCAAATGTGATACCTATCTTCAAAAAGGGAAGGAGGGATACGGCTCTGAACTATAGACCAGTTTCCTTGACCAGCATAGTTTGCAAACTTATGGAGAAACTACTAAGGAAACATATCTCTCTTCACTTGGAATCCTTCAACTTTTTGTCAGTGAGGCAACATGGCTTCAGAGAAGGAAGATCAACAGTAACAAACTTATTAGAATTTTATGATGAGGTAAGCCAAATCTTACAGGAAAGAGAGGGCTGGGCAGATTGCATATTCCTAGACTTCCAGAAAGCGTTTGACACTGTTCCACATGGGAGACTTATTAGGAAGCTGCAATCAATGGCTAGAATAGGTGGAAATGTCTTGGAATGGATAAAAACTTACTTAGAAGGAAGGGAACAGAGGGTTAGAGTAAGACACTCAGTGTCTGAATGGAGAAGAGTTAGTAGTGGAGTTCCACAGGGTTCAGTTTTAGGGCCACTTTTGTTCCTTGTATATGTAAATGACCTACCAGAGTCTGTAAATTCATTCATGAATATGTTTGCAGATGATGCAAAGATTGTGAAGAAAGTAAAAAACGAGAACAATGGTAGAGAACTTCAGGAGGATCTAAATAATCTGCATGAGTGGTCAGAAAAGTGGCTAATGAAATTCAATACCTCAAAATGTAAGGTAATGAGAATGGGTACAAGTGCAAGAAGGCCCAAGCTTGACTACTCGGTGGCTGGAGTACAACTTCAAGAGACAGAAAATGAGAGAGATCTAGGAGTAAACATACTGGCAGATTTGTCTCCAGAAATACATATAAATGGCGTAGTAAGGGCAGCATATGCATTCTTATCAAATGTAAGGGTAGCCTTCAGGCACATGGACAAGAAAATGTTCAGAAATATTTATGTAACCTATGTGAGGCCAAAACTCGAATATGCAGCCCCCTTTTGGAATCCGCACTTGAAAAAGCACATAGCTAAGCTTGAAAAAGTTCAAAGACATGCCACGAAACTGGTGCCAGAAATACGCAATCTCGGTTATGAAGAGAGGCTGAGGGAATTAGATTTGCCATCACTCGAAGCTAGAAGAGTAAGGGGGGATATGGTGACAGTCTTTAAATTCCTTCATGGTTATGATAGAGTGGATAGGGATCGATATTTCGATATGGCTGGCTCTAGAACTAGAGGTCATAGTTTGAAGCTTCGTAAGAAAACTTGTTTGCAGGATGTAAGGAAATACTTTTTCAGTGTAAGAGTAGTTGATAATTGGAATTGGCTAAGCGAGGAGGTAGTTAATGCTATCTCAATCCATAGTTTTAAGGACAGGTATGATAAGTATCACTAAGTCTAAAAATGGAACCGATCAGGAGACGGGAAGATACGAGCTTTGGGCTCTTTCCCGTAAACACAATTAGGTAATCACAATTAGGTAATCACATATATATATATATATATATATATATATATATATATATATATATATATATATATATATATATATATATATATATATATATAATGTGTGTGTGTGCGTGCGTGCGTGCGTGTGTGTTTGTGTGTTTGTGTGTGTGTATGTGCTGAATATGAAATATGTCGAAATGTACATATGCTTCAGGAGGTTTGTAGAGTTTACTAGAAAAAAGGGAATGAAAGACTAAACAAGGAATGAAAGACTTTGTACAAAAGAGAATGGTAAATTTAAGATGTATTTCTAGGGACTACTTTTACTTGACTGACTCACTGACTGAATGACTAACTGACTAATTGAGTGACCGACTAACGTTTCACACAATGTCCATATAAAGTTTTTTTTTTTTTTCATACGGAGGTTGTTGAAATATATAGGTATAGCATAAGAGCATTATTTGTTAATGCCTTTGGATTAGGAAGTAGGGTTTGTCAACCCATGCATAGGCAATTTACTGAGAGATATAAGTGTGGAATTCTGTGCCTCCTGCAGTAGGAAGACCAGTTTATATTTATTATTTTGTGATATGAATGTTCTGAGATGGTTTGGCCATGTGGAAAGGATGGATGATGAAAGGCTGCTGAAAAAGGTGATGAATGCGAGAGTTGATATGAGAAATGCTAGAGGGAGGCCTAGGTTTGGATGGATGGATGGAGTAAGGAGAGCCCTGAATGATAGGAGGATGGATGTTAGGGAAGCAAGCGAGCGTGCTAGGAATAGGAATGAGTGGCGAGCGATTGTGACGCAGCTTTGATGGGCATCTGCTGTTACCGCGGGGCTGCATCTTACAGAGGTAGCCCTGTGGTAGGGGCAGTAGGAGGAGTTGGCAGTTGTGAAGCGACACAGGTTGTGGAAGAGCCGGGAGGATGGGCTGTGGCACTCCAGCAGTACCATCTGAACGGTCGCTAGCTCCCTCGTCATTGCCCATAGAGCAAAGTAATCCCCTTATTGTTTTCCTTTCTTGATGTCGGCTACCCCCCCAATTAAAGGGGAAAACAGCCAAGGTAGATAGATAGAATAGTATAATAATAATGATAATAACAACTAATTCCATATTTCCCCTAAAGCAGACTTTTTAGTACAAGTCAGATGACGATAAAACACAGAATAGACTCACAAAAAAATACCGTGTATTCAAAATTATTAAAAGAAATGGAAAAGAACTACTTAACTGAATATTTGGTAAGTATGGGAATAGGGTTATCTGAGATACAGCAGGTCGTTTGAGAGAGAGAGAGAGAGAGAGAGAGAGAGAGAGAGAGAGAGAGAGAGAGAGAGAGAGAGAGAGAGAGAGAGAGAGAGAGAGAGAGAGAGAGAGAGCGAGAGAGAGAGAGAGAGAGAGAGAGAGAGAGAGAGAGAGAGAGAGAGAGAGAGAGAGAGAGAGAGAGAGAGAGAGAGAGAGAGAGATTTGTACAGTACTAACTCTCTCTTCGCCACTTATTATCCAACGTTTTGCTCTTTCTTTAAAAAAAAATATATATAATTAATTGAGACAATGCACAATACACAAGATTAATTACAAAACCATAAGTTAATAATAGTATTAAAAGCCTTTAATGATATCAGAAAGCCCCACCGGGTATCAAAATCAGGACTTTGAAGTCGTAAGAATTAGCTATAAATCATTTGATGCTTCATGATTTCATGATTATGATTTGTTTCTTTAATTTGAAAGGTCATGAGTTCGATTCCTGATATTATCCATTGGAGTTTTACACAATAGCTAATAAATTGCACATATACAGTGTACTAGCATATATGTTCTTACGTTTTATGTGCCATTATGAGTCCCCATTATGAGGGTGGGCGCAGACAGTGTGATTAGGGAATTAAAGCTGAGTGCCCATCCAAACTCCCCACGGTGGGCTTGATCGAGGGTTTGCCAATTCCCGAGTGGAGTCTTTTAAACTCTCGGCTTCCTTGGACCCCGATTGCACATATACAGCAAGTGCTATTATTTGAATAAGAATAATATCGATGATAAAACTTATTATTATTATTATTATTATTATTATTATTATTATTATTATTATTATTATTATTATTATTATTATTATTATTATTATTATTATTATTATTATTATTATTATTATTATTATTATTATTATTATCATAATATATCTCATTTTATTTCAGTATGACCTGTAATTCAAATGTAAATACATGTCCACAATGATATGAGCGTATATGAATATTATAAAAAACAAACTGCAATAGTGTTGTTGTTATTATTATTATTATTATTATTATTATTAGTAGTAGTAGTAGTAGTAGTAGTAGTAGTAGTAGTAGTAGTAGTAGTAGTAGTAGTAGTAGTAGTAGTAGTAGTAGTAGTAGTAGTTTACTTACTTATTTACTTATTACCCTCATCCATGTCTACGAAGATGATAAGGAAAATCGATTCAATTGTTTTTCATATTTGCTTATTTCAGTATTCTGTCCATATATCATTAACATATACCTCAGTCCATTTGGAATTACGGATATATATAGAAGTTATTTTTGCATGCTTAATCCGTTGTTATTTTTCAAAGACATTTGGTATAATAATGATAATAATAATAATAATAATGATGATAATGAAAATAATAATAATAATAATAATAATAATAATAA
>JAXCGZ010013243.1:105000-110000 GCA_037179515.1 Halocaridina rubra | reverse complement strand
ATAGTACTGATGACACTCTTTTAGAGCTGCAACAGAAATGAGACATTAAGCTCTCTGCAAAAAAAAAAAAATAATAATAATAATGAATAAAAATAAAAATAAAAAAATCACTCACGAACACTAAGCTTTAAAATAGTCTACTCATAAACGTTTATTATTTCTGTCACGTTGCTAAACTAATTATTAAACCATTCGCAAGAGGAGATCACTTTTTGAGACTTTCTTCGCGCATTCCATGAAGGATTTTCTATGGAGTTAGAATAATTATAATACATAATTTTGGTAAATATTACTGAGAGGAACCATTATAAGAGCTAATTTATTTTATGAATAAATCCTACCACTTGGGAAAAATACCAGTTCAACTTAGTTCCTATTCCAACCACTGATCAATGGTGAGGGTTGGTGTCGTGAGGGTGACTCGGCCGTAAAATGTAAGTTCAAGAGCAACAAGAGTACCCAAGAAGCAAGTGAAATCGAAAGGCTTCCCTTGAACTCGGCTATAGAGACAGAAATAGAAGAAAATCCCCGTAAACACGGTAATAGATATATACAATAAAAAAAAGAAAAACTATATTTTTATATTTTGTTTTTGAGAGGTGACTGCATAACACACAAACAAAAAGAAAAGCCATATGTCTAACTGTCTCAGTGGCTACACAATAATTGAAGGATGTGGTTGCCTACTGTACCTCGCGAGCAACATGGAATCTGCTCAATTTGGATATTCCATCTTCTTTGACCATTTCTGAAAGGTGATCTATAGATGGACAAATTCACCATAGAAGGTTTGGTAACGACATCCCAATACACTGAAAAATAAAGGATTTTATGCTTATTTTTCTAATTATTTAGCGTTTATTTATTTTTACAATTGACAGCATAATTGGAATGTGCTACAATGTAGATATAACATTGGCATTGTGTTTTAATGCTATATAGCTGTGTATTTTCTTTTCTCCCTCTCTCTTTGTATATATATATATATATATATATATATATATATATATATATATATATATATATATATATATATATATATATATATATATATATATATATATATATATATATATATATATATATATATATATATATATATATATAAATATATATATATATATATATATATATATATATATATATATATATATATATATATATATATATATATATATAATGTATATATATATATATATATATATATATATATATATATATATATATATATATATATATATATATATATATATATATATATATATCTTTTTTGTGTATATAGCTAAATCTCTCTTTTTGTGCATATATATATATATATATATATATATATATATATATATATATATATATATATATATATATATATATATATATATATATATATATATATATATATATATATATATATATATACATACATATATATATATATATATATATATATATATATATATATATATATATATATATATATATATATATGTTTATCAATCAGAGATGAAATTTGTACCATATATATTTGAAATTACTTTATGCTTCCTATATTTTTGAAACTTTTTAAGCATACCAAGAACCTTGAAAAATTGGGAATTGATGTTGTTGTCGCATGACTAAAGTCTTGCTGAAGCCAGAATCTGAAACTGTAACAAGTCGTGAAGAGAAACGTGAGAGGCTAGAGGTCAAGGGTGAAATAGAATACTCTCCCAGTTGTTTATCTGGGTACGGTAAACGGATCCAGGGGGCTTAGCACCTGGCTGGATCCATAGGGCTTAGCACCTGGCTGAACCCAGGTGCTTTAGCACCAGGGCTTAGCCACCCGGCGTCAAGTGCCTCAAGAGTGTGGGAAAGACCCAGAAGGCGGCCCTGCCCAAAACCACAAGTAACCCTATATGCCCTAGAGGGATACCCAATAGCCACGCACTGACCTAGAACTCTTCAGTTCTATAGGCCAACTGAAATGGCCCATCCCCCAAGAGGAGGGACCTCTCTTTGAACCTGAAGGCAATTGGCAGAAGTAGATTTAGCGACACGCCCTACCCTTTGGGGTATTTCAAGCATCCCCATGGCAGCCAGAGAGGCAGTCAGAGAGCGACAGTCTGTCAGAACTTTGCCCGGGGCACGAATCGATCATAGATTGTGATAGTCATAGGGTGAGGGGCATTGAGGCGTCGAATGTGTTGTACTCTAGAATAAATTAAGATAAAGGAATCACCTCTTGTCCATTTTTACCTTGTACCCGTCTGGTACCAATATTAACGTAGTGAGAAGAATTCATTACGACATTGTATTTAAGTACGAGTCCATTTTGCATAAATTACATATTAAAGAAGAAGAAGAAGAAGAAGAAGAAGAAGAAGAAGAAGAAGAAGAAGAAGAAGAAGAAGAAGAAGAAGAAGAAGAAGAAGAAGAAGAAGCAGGAGGAGGAGGAGGAGGAGGAGGAGGAGGAGGAGGAGGAGGAGGAGGAGGAGGAGGAGGAGGAGGAGGAGGAGAAGAATTCCCTTATTGCAACTGTCCTGTTATATATAAGATTCCTTGCCGTGATTGTAACAAATATAGTACAGACTTCCAACCATTAAAGATGTAAGAATGAAGCAACATAGATCATATGTAAGAAATGGAAAAAGTGCAGTGTTTTTACATCTTACAATTAATATCACAAAATAGATTGGAATAATTCTTCTGTTATCCGTAAATCTTATATCATAGTAGAAATTTACTTTAATCCGCTCTAATCTCTTTACCGAAAAGCAGTTTAGGCTTCTTTACACTTGATCCTGTAATGCTACGCATTTTTTAATTTTTTTTAAAGAATATTTTGATTGATCTGTAGTGACGGCATTTATTTCAAATAAGTGGCAATGAAGAGATTAAACATACATCTGCCCTCCCTTGGGATTTGCCTTTGATTTCAAATATTTTGGATATATACTAAATCTCCCTCTATTATTTAATTTAGCTCTGGTTGTGATCATTTCTTAACAATGGAATATATATATATATATATATATATATATATATATATATATATATATATATATATATATATATATATATATGTGTGTGTGTGTGTGTGTGTGTGTGTATTATCCTGTTCTCTAGATCCCAGGCAAAAATAGGAGCTGAATAATTAGATATTAATTACATTCGTAATTGCATTCTTATACTCTGTTTACTATGTTAGGTCCAGTTGAGGAGTAGAATTAAATTATTTTGTTGGTCACTAGTGGGTCGCCAGAATAGTAAAATTTTGGAATTGAAAAGTGGAGAAGTCGCAGTTCACTCTGTTTTCTTGACCTCTGTGGCTTAGCGCGCAAGGCTGTGTAAATTTGTTCGACAGGTCTCAGGTTCGAAGCCCGATAATAGGAGGTAAATAGATTGCGACAGTAATGATGATGATGATGGCGATTAAGATAATAATTCTTTAAGCTTACTGTGTTGTTCCTTTATTGAGCCACATAACACAGGCATAGTGCCAGCTTCATTGAAACCCATGAAAAAATCATCTTTGCATTTTCCGTCGACATCCGGCTGCGCCATTTCGAAATCGAGGAAATCCAATCGCACTTGGCAGATGTCGTTCCTTGTGATATTGATTCTTATGTTGCAGTTCCCCGGGTCGGCATTGTCGTTAGGATAGTCTGGATTGACGAAATATCCTTTTATGCCGTTCAACACACTGCCGCAGGAGACGTTATCTGGAAGAAATTAATAATAAGGA
This sequence comes from Halocaridina rubra, assembly GCA_037179515.1. Lineage (NCBI taxonomy): Eukaryota > Metazoa > Arthropoda > Malacostraca > Decapoda > Atyidae > Halocaridina > Halocaridina rubra. The sequence goes on along the minus strand of JAXCGZ010013243.1, from coordinate 106,282 downwards.
AGACAAGAAACTGAATAAGGATGAATATGTGTTAAGAGCTGAGATAAGTCTAATGCTTTTTGCAATATTGACAATTCTCTAGAGAATTACACACACACACACACACACACACACACACACACACACACACACACACACACAACTGAACTATAGACCAGTTTCCTTGACCAGCATAGTTTGCAAAGTTATGGAGAAACTACTAAAGAAACACATCTCTCTTCACTTGGAATCCTTCAACTTTTTGTCAGTGAGGCAACATGGCTTCAGAGAAGGTAGATCAACAGTAACAAACTTATTAGAATTTTATGATGAGGTAAGCCAAATCTTACAGGAAAGAGAGGGCTGGGCAGATTGCATATTCCTAGACTTCCAGAAAGCGTTTGACACTGTTCCACATGGTAGACTTATTAGGAAGCTGCAATCAATGGCTAGAATAGGTGGAAATGTTTTGGAATGGATAAAAACTTACTTAGAAGGAAGGGAACAGAGGGTTAGAGTAAGACACTCAGTGTCTGAATGGAGAAGAGTTAGTAGTGGAGTTCCACAGGATTCAGTTTTAGGGCCACTTTTGTTCCTTGTATATGTAAATGACCTACCAGAGTCTGTAAATTCATTCATGAATATGTTTGCAGATGATGCAAAGATTGTGAAGAAAGTAAAAAACGAGAACAATGGTAGAGAACTTCAGGAGGATCTAAATAATCTGCATGAGTGGTCAGAAAAGTGGCTAATGAAATTCAATACTTCAAAATGTAAGGTAATGAGAATGGGTACAAGTGCAAGAAGGCCCAAGCTTGACTACTCGGTGGCTGGAGTACAACTTCAAGAGACAGAAAATGAGAGAGATCTAGGAGTAAACATACTGGCAGATTTGTCTTCAAAAATACATATAAATGGCATAGTAAGGGCAGCATATGCATTCTTATCAAATGTAAGGGTAGCCTTCAGGCACATGGACAAGGAAATGTTCAGAAATATTTATGTAACCTATGTGAGGCCAAAACTCGAATATGCAGCCCCCTTTTGGAATCCGCACTTGAAAAAGCACATAGCTAAGCTTGAAAAAGTTCAAAGACATGCCACGAAACTGGTGCCAGAAATACGCAATCTCAGTTATGATGAGAGGCTGAGGGAATTAGACTTACCATCACTTGAAGCTAGAAGAGTGAGGGGGGGATATGGTGACAGTCTTTAAATTCCTTCATGGTTATGATAGAGTGGATAGGGATCGATATTTTGATATGGCTGGCTCTAGAACTAGAGGTCATAGTTTGAAGTTTCG
>JAXCGZ010013243.1:97500-100000 GCA_037179515.1 Halocaridina rubra | reverse complement strand
ACTTTGATAAGTCGTGAGTAATCACATTTTTTTCTGACTTTAAGTAAGTCATTAATATCCTTCCCATACGTATGTACAACACCGTAGGTTTCCAAGTAGAACTAAGATTGACTAATAAATATAGATTCATTAGGGCTTATAGGCATACATATGTTCACTGAATGGATAGCAAGATAGTAGAGTTATAGCAATGAATATAAAAATCACACGATAGCTTTTGGTAATTACGAAAACAAAATGAACTTAATTTTTAAGGAAAACAATTGTTTTTCCTAGTAAATACACTTCACAGAAGAAGGGAGAGATTTGGAAAGCAACGAAAATGGGTTGTTTTCCCAGTTAAAGATGATTACATTATAAGATTTAAACATAGGTGTCATAAGGAATTGTAAGAGGTCTAATGTAGGCCATGTAAATATTGTATCAGATGTTATTGTAACTACTGTCAGCTGATATGTAACACAGGTTGGTAACTAATATGAATTCAGTATATATACTTGGTGTTAAAACTTCACTTGGGGGTTTTGTAGACTAATTACTGTTGGATATTTCATGCGTATAAAGACTTAGTCGTTTTGGGCAAGCTTATTGCAATTTATGTGTAGAGATGTGGCAGAATAACAGAATAAACAAACTTTGAATAATTCTAGGATAACATATTAACCACAAATAGAAAAGATTTTGAACCTCTTGTTTGAATATGTGGTCGCTATTTCTTGTTCACAAAATAGTCTTTATATTTGGCCAAAGAATAAGGTAACAGAGGAAAGAGTATGTACAATTTAACCTAAATGTGATTATAAGAGACTGAGAGACCACTCTAGAAGTTTGCATTGGGGGAGCCTTTGTTTGCTGATTGGGAGTCTGTAAATATGAAATTCCAATGAGTTTGTACAGAATATGAAATAGATATTTAATGGCCGTTGTATTTCCATTGCAAGAGCGGGAACCAGATATGCTAAAGGGAAATGTCGCGAAGTAGAGAGGGACAGTTCAAAAAGTAATAAAAAAATGTACTAAAAGCACATTTTGGCATATGTTAAAACAAGATGAAATTCTCATCCTGTGTGCAGGATTGCGTAAGAAAACACTCGTTAGGATATATCATAGAGCCCAATACAATATACTAAAAAGCTATTGTAAGGAAAGCTAAAGAAAATCCAAAAGCCTTCCATAGTTCCGTCAGAGGATGATTAAAATGTTGCCGAATAAGTTTTAAAGGTAAAAAGCCTAGGCATATGTACAAGTTGATGCTTGGAATACAATAAGCTATGAAACTCTGTATTCCAAAAACATTCATGATTTTATAGAAGGTAATTTAATATATACATGAATCAGAAAACTAACTTGAGTACGCAGTATACCAAAGAAGTCTTTTATTCAAAAATTCAATATTAGTAAATACGCAATTCTAAAACTCCCGCAAATAGAAGAATTCTCAAAGTCTTTTCCTAAAATAAGATTTTCACGGAAGATATAAGGAATAAGTGGAGTGATCGTTACTCTAAACTTACCTCCATTCTTGTTCGATAAAACAGGAATACTGAGCAACGAACGTTCTTGCAGTTTTGTTCCTTGTATATGTAAATGACCTACCAGAGTCTGTAAATTCATTCATGAATATGTTTGCAGATGATGCAAAGATTGTGAAGAAAGTAAAAAACGAGAACAATGGTAGAGAACTTCAGGAGGATCTAAATAATCTGCATGAGTGGTCAGAAAAGTGGCTAATGAAATTCAATACTTCAAAATGTAAGGTAATGAGAATGGGTACAAGTGCAAGAAGGCCCAAGCTTGACTACTTGGTGGCTGGAGTACAACTTCAAGAGACAGAAAATGAGAGAGATCTAGGAGTAAACATACTGGCAGATTTGTCTCCAGAAATACATATAAATGGCATAGTAAGGGCAGCATATGCATTCTTATCAAATGCAAGGGTAGCCTTCAGGCACATGGACAAGGAAATGTTCAGAAATATTTATGTAACCTACGTGAGGCCAAAACTCGAATATGCAGCCCCCTTTTGGAATCCGCACTTGAAAAAGCACATAGCTAAGCTTGAAAAAGTTCAAAGACATGCCACGAAACTGGTGCCAGAAATACGCAATCTCAGTTATGAAGAGAGGCTGAGGGAATTAGACTTACCATCACTCGAAGCTAGAAGAGTGAGGGGGGATATGATGACAGTCTTTAAATTCCTTCATGGTTATGATAGAGTGGATAGGGATCGATATTTTGATATGGCTGGCTCTAGAACTAGAGGTCATAGTTTGAAGCTTCGTAAGAAAACTTCTTTGCAGGATGTAAGAAAATACTTTTTCAGTGTAAGAGTAGTTGATAATTGGAATTGGCTAAGCGAGGAGGTAGTTAATGCTATCTCAATCCATAGTTTTAAGGACAGGTATGATAAGTATGACTAAGTATAAAATGGAACCGATCAGGAGACGGGAAGATACGAGCTTTGGGCTCTTTCCCGTAAACACAATTAGGTAATCACAAA
>JAXCGZ010013243.1:0-92500 GCA_037179515.1 Halocaridina rubra | reverse complement strand
AGCAATCATTACCTTTAAATCCAGTCGCTGAGAGAACACTTCAGCTCAACTCAGTGACGGTCCCAAACCTAGCTTAATGAAGCAGATGGTGTCAGGAAGAGCATATAACCATAAAACTTTAAGCTAAAAGCAACATAATTGTGTCAGAGGCTGGTAATGAATAGCAGCCCCATATGAACATTGAAAAAGCTGCTGTGAAAGATGAGAGTTAGTTTATTCTAAGGTCTTCAGTCCTTGAGATTGGTAAACATGATGCAAAGACCGATGGATATTTACCGAAATAAAGTTAAATAAAGCTCAGTTATTTATTACGGTTGTAAGTGACGTGGATATTTTTCCTAATATAATAAGTAAGTTTGTAATAGACATCGTAGGAGAATTTTTTACTAAATTATATTTCTTCTTTAAGCTTTACTTTTATTAAGTTAGTAATGATAGCTTTATATAATTTCTTATTATCATACTGTGCATGAAGATTTTTTTTTTTTTTTTGGGGGGGTACCAGTGGTTATGTCATCTCTTCCTTGTTCTTCCTCATTTTTTTTTGACAAGCATCGCTATTGCTCATTTTTAAGACCTCATTTATTTTATAGTAACTCTTTGTATTTTCTTGTTTCTGAACTTTCAAATAAAACGATCTCATATGATATATATGTATATATATATATATATATATATATATATATATATATATATATATATATATATATATATATATATATATATATATATATATTGCTATTTAAAGGTGAAAATGGATTATATGGAGCTCAAAAAAACAAAAATACATAATCCTAAATGTACAAACTACTAAAAGTAATTGAAATTCAGATTTCTTTAGTTTTACCATGAAAAGAAATTTTTAGTGAAAACAAAAAGTGGTGAAACACTTGAAAATCTGATGAAGTGGTAGTCTATCATAAATTAAGATGATATTTATTTTCATAGATATGTTATAATCAGCTAAGATCTTTCCCCTCATTTTAGCGTAGTTCACTGTCCTTCATCTATTTGTTTTGGCAGGAGATGTAACACTGGAAGCCAGGGGCCGAGTTCTGAGAATTGGCGAAGAATGTGAGACGAGTCCAGCCATCAGAGGTTTTGATCCCGTTGGGCGAGTCAGTCCCACATTTCCTTTATATGAAAAAATTATACGCAAAACCATATTACTTTTGCTAGAAATCGTTAAAAAATACGCAGGTGATACTAACCCACTCAGCGAAAAAGCTTGTAAGGTCTTAGCTATTAAATCTAGAACATTAACATTGTACAGGCTTTATTGTTTCATTTCTTTGAAAACTTTTAACGGAGGTGAAAATTTTTATATACATCTAATTCATATTATATATTACGGACTTCCAAGTTAAAACAAATGCAGAAATAATGACCGTGCAAGTAATAAGCGGTTAGGCAGTACTTGCTCTTCTTGATGTCGTTAGTCTAGCAGAATCAAATTATTGTTCTCCGTATTAATTGTGCTGACCTACCTGCACTCGATTATTTGCTTTTGTGAACAAAAGAGATTTTACCATTTTGTTGTACCAAAAAAAAAAAAAATCTTACACTACTCTGGACGTTGTGTCTTTCACTATCAGTCGATCTGCTATGCAGCCAGCCGAGGATTCCAGTTGGAATCTTGTACAATTGAAGGACAAGAAGGTGGAGTCCCTAGGGTTGCATGTGATCTCTTGCTGGCACCTGTGGGAAGTGGAAGAAAGAATGATTTTCTAATAATTTTTGTTCTGTTGTATAGTATTTTTATACAGAATTATAGTACCATTACCATATATCCATCACTGTTTATATATATATATATATATATATATATATATATATATATATATATATATATATATATATATATATATATATATATATATATATATATATATATATATATATATATATATATATATATATATATATATATATATATATTATATATATATATATATAATATATATAAGCACATTACCATATGTGAAAACATGAATAATTTTTACCACGACCGGGACTTGAACCAAGGACACACAATTATTGTTGGTTCCAAATGAGATTGAGATTTGAATTAAATGCGAAAACGAAGCCACGAGTGAGGTTGGGAGAAACTGTAATATGAACATAGTGGCATTCAGATAGAATGCGTTCATTCATAGTATAGCAGATATAGCTGTAAGGTTTGTTTCCCTTTTAGACCTTCTGTGGTGTAGTTGGTAGCGCCTTGGAACAGTAATTATGCTTCCTAGGTTCAAGTCCCAGTCGGGGTAAAAGATATATATATATATATATATATATATATATATATATATATATATATATATATATATATATATATATATATATATATATATATATATATATATATATATATATAATACTTTTAAAGGCTGTTTGATATAAAAAAAAAAGGCAAAATAATCGTTAGTTTACCGAATTTCGTTGTTATAAAACCAAGGAAAGTTAGGTGACTGCACAATAACTTCCTGACCCACTACCATTTCATGTTGACCACATGAGAGTGCGCTCAAGCGTGTCTTAGGTATGAGACCTGAGTACCCCACAACTGCCCAGAAGACAACCAAAAACACTTGAATTATATGCATCTTACTTAACCCTGGAAAGTAACAAGGAACATTATTCTTTAGTAATGATAAGTACTTTGATGTTGATGGTATGAAACAATATTGTAAAAATTACGTATTATAAAGCATTAAGGTAGCTTTTTGTACTTGGAAAAATGTATTCTCGACCACAGTTTCAAAACCTGAAGTCATTTGTTGTTAAATAAAAGTAACCCCTTATGCCCGTATGGATTTGAAAGTTATATGGTATAGTGACCTCTTCTTAGTTGGCATTAAGTGCTAAGTTTGATTGTAGTGTCAAAACAAGGATGATTTTTTAATGTAATGGAAAGACTTTTTTTTATATATTATCAATAAAAAAGAAAGAATAATTATATAGCCCAAATACACTCTTATAATATTTTTTGCAAGAAACTCACAGTAAATTTGAATTTGTTTCCAAATAAATATATCTCTCTGTAACAAACCTCTTTGACTATCTAATAATTATTATATTTTCCAACCTCTGTGAGGATATATTTTAAAGTCAGCTCACCTGCCTCTAGTGTTGTTGATAACTCCCAACTCTCTGTTACAAGCAACTGACTCTTCTTCTCGTATATATCAGTCTTCTTTCATTAAAGATCATTGTGAACATGACCTTTATTTGGATATTATTTTTCTCCAGGATTTATATAGATTTATGAAATATATTGGTGGTTTACAATTTATGCATTTTAAATCGTTACTCTTCTTGTTCAATTAACTCACCATTCAGTGATCATATTTTCCTAAAGTGATTACTTCTCTTTTAGCGCACTCGCCTATGACTGCACTGAAAGCTATTTTCATGTTAGTTGATATTTTTTCTCTACAGACCAATCTCATTGGATACTCTCAGGCCGCTAGAAGTTTAATAATATACTACATATAGTTTTCGTCAAAATAAACGCTTAAATATGGTGTGTTTACAAAAACATCGTCCGCAAATTTTGATTTTAAGTTTTACTTTGATTTTAGGTTTACAATTACAAGTTTTCCAATGTGTAACACCTGGACAGGCAAGAAAATTGCCCTCTTCAATAAAGCCCCGGGCACGAAGAAAACACCAAGATGAAGAAAATGCAAAAGCTTAAGGACAAAGCATAGATTAGGTAATGATACACAATAGGAAAAGAACAGACTGAAAGAATAGTCGAAGTACTGAGGACCTAGAGATATGGCAGGATTAGGCCCTGAGATGATGATAGATCCGTTTTGTATTATAAGAACTAGGGAAGACAGAAGGAGGAAGAGAGCTCCAGAGTCTGGAGGTAGATGGCAAGAAGCAGTTGCTGAATCAACCAGTCCATGAGCTACAAATTTCCACACAGTACCTGTGAGATGAGGCCACTTGGCGAGTGCTACGTGGGCACGGCAATAGGGGAGGGATGCAACTCGACAACTCATCAGAGCAGCGATGGAAGTAGTAGCAATAGCAAAGAGAAAGGGATGATACCTTTGGGTGAAGAGAGAGAAAATCCAGATGAGAAGTAAGAGAAGGGTCATTGATGAGTCTAACTGCCTTCGATTCAACCCTATCAAGGAGATAAGTATATGAAGAAGAATCCCGGACGGGCTAGCAGTATTCTAAGCAGGGACTGATAAGACCTTTATAGATTTTAAGTAATTGTAAAGAGGAAAAGTAATGACGAAAAACGAAATAAAACCTCAATTTTTTTATGCAGATTTAGAAATTTGGATTATATAATTCCTCCAAGACAAGGTAGAGGCTCTCTGGATTCCTAATAATAATAGAATTAAGAGAGTGAATATCATCAGTTTCGAAGACAATGGGGCTATTAAGAGGAGAAGGCATTACAGAGATAGCCAGAATCTGTCTTGGAAGAATTAAATTTAACTCAATTTTGGGTGCTGAACTCAAATACCCTCTGCAAAGTAGAGTTGAAAGTAGAAGAGAGTGCTGCGAGACTAATTATGTTTATGAAATGAGGGTTGTGAAGAGAAGGCAGAAATATAATGTAGGGTAGAGTCGTCGGCAAAGGCATGAAGAAGAGAGGAGGATGGAGACTGAAGGAGATCATTGATGAAGAGAAGGAACAGAGTAGGTGAAAGAACAGAGTCCTGTGAAATGCCACTTGTTACAGGTATGGGTAGATATAGTACTTTCAACAATCACAGATCTAAAACGGTCAGAAAGAAAACTGGAAATCAGAGAACAGAGAGAATGGGTAAATCCATAAGCAGGGAGTTTGGCCAACAGAGCCTTGTGCCAGACTCTGTCATAAGCCTCAGAGATATCGAGGGCGACGACAAAGGATTCCCCAGAGCTCCTCAGAGAAGATAACCATACATGAGTAAGATAGGACAGGAAGTCACCAGTGGATCTTGCCTTGCGGAAACCTTACTGGTGATCGGAGATAAGGAAGTTTTCAACACGTTTCAAGAAGTGAGACTTAAGCAAAGTTTCAAAAACTTTGACGATAGAAGAGGTCAGGGCAATAGGTCGTTAGTTTGAAGAGATAGAGTGGTCACCCTTCTTAGGAACAGGTTGTGCTAGAACGTGCTTCCAAGATGAAGGATAGATATTGGTTGAAAGAATGAGGCAAAAAAGATGGCAAAGCACAGAAGCATGTTCATCTGCAAGCTCCTTAATGAATCTTGTAAGGATACCATAGTTACCAGATGCTTTGTTCGTCTTTAGCGAGAAGAACTTTATGAACTTTGCGCAAAGAAAGAATAAGGGAGGGCATACGGTTGGAGAGGGGTAATGAATGAGGGACAGGTGTGCTAGAATCGTTAATGGCAGAGTCAGCAGAAAAATTATTGCCAAAGAGAGTGGCTTTGTCAGTGGGAGCGCAACGTATAGAACCATCAGAAGGAATGAGAGGAGGAAAACTTGAGTTACAGAAGTTTTTGGAGGAGTTTCTGGCTAAGGACCAGAAACATTTATCAGTGGAAGGGGAGTTAAGGTCATCAACTTTCCCTCTTATAAAGGAAGCTTTAGACCTTCATATATGAGAAATACGGCGATTCCTAATTATAATAAAAGCAGAGCGAGTTACTTCAGAACAAGCAAACAAACAAACATTTATTTCCATTTTTATACAACGGCTACTCTTTTACAAAACTAAGAATTAGGAGTTATACGGGTCGGTTTTGTCACTATTTGTGTTAACTTCACAGTGTTGATCACCCCTTTCATTTTCTTATCTGCTGAGAGCAAGTCATCATTAAAGTCACCAAGTATGCATACGGGTTTATGACGCACACAGATATTTCTGAATGTTTCTAGCAGATGACTAAATGAACTGGAAGGTGCTTTTGGGTGACGGTAAACACACCCTATAATGAAAGATGGAAGTTTCTGATACTGCACAATGATCCATATATCTTCGAGTTCTTCAGTTTTTTCTAACCTGTGGTTATTTCTGATGCACTGAAATAATTTCTAACATAAATACAGACCCGACCCCCTCGGCCATGGTCATTACGAAATATTTTAAACTTTGGGATATTCACATATTTATTTTCACTTGTAGGAGGAAGCCAAGTTTCACTTACACAGAGGATATCTAAGTTAAGGTCTTTTGTTAGCATTATTATATCCTCAAAATGAGCAAGAAGGGACTGAGCGTTCACATGCACTAATGTTACATTCTTACCATGCTTCATCAGGAAAGTATCCATAGTCATATATGTGGTTTGTTCTTGGGTTTGTCCATGGTTAATTTCGACTGAGTGATACTGCTGGGAATTCATCATCATAGTATGTTCTGGGGGTAGTTCAATGAAGCAAGCATGGTTTAAACCTAGGATTAGAGGGGAGAGTTTGATAAAAGAGGGGATGAACGCCTCCATTCCCGAAGTTATGATCTCGGCAAACTTTTAGGACTACCTGATCAGGGGTGCGGGACTGAAAGCAGTAGTCATCCCACGGAAAGTTAAAGAGGAAATTACGCAAATCTTTACGTTGGGTACGTTCAAAGTGCCAAAGGCAGCGCTGAGTAGGAGGAATTGATGGAGGGGGAGCGAAAATAGAAGAGATTTGAGATCATAGAGTGGTCAGATTTACCAAGAGGGGAAACCACAGAATGTGAGTAGTTTTAAGCATTAGAAGTAAGAAATAGGTCAAGAGTGTTGGCTGCATGTTTGTGTTGATCGGCATCACGAGTAGGATGTTTGATAATCTGCTCCAGATCATAAGTAATAGAGAAAGCAAGGGCCTCACTTCTTCCCACATCAGTGTGAGAAGAATTAAGCCACTCACTGCGGTGTACATTGAAGTCTCCAATATAGAGAACTTCAGCATGTGGATGAAAAGATAGCAAGGATTCATGGCAAGAGTTACACTTCTTACCATTTAGTAGCAATAGAAAAATGTGTCAATATTAGAAGGTTAAATTCAACATTTTAAATAGTCAACTAGTGATATCATCCATCATCACTTTTAATATAACAATAACAGCCGCAAAAAAAAAAGTCGAAAATTGATTTATAACTAACAAAATCCATTGTAAATTACAAGGTATATATATATATATATATATATATATATATATATATATATATATATATATATATATATATATATATATATATATATATATATATATATATATATATATATATATATATATATATATATATATATATATATATATATATATATATATATATATATATATATATATATATATATATGTATATATATTATATATATTATATATATATATATATAAATATATATATAAATATATATATATATATATATATATATATATATATATATATATATATATATATATATATATATATATTATGATTAGTAGGTTGGCCATGGCACCAGCCGCCCGTTGAAAGGCTACGACTGATGGTATTAGGATGCAACTAGGACTGGTCCAGACAGTTCCAGGTTGAGTCTTCCTTCAGGACGGTTCTTTCCTCATGCCTACATCTACACTAAATATTCTGGCATATTCATTACACATCTCTTGCTATTCCATTGCATTTGACAAGTCACAACATTCTGCACATCTGTCTCTTTTACTTTCCTTTTCCTCACATTTGTTAATATATAGGGAAGGTTCACAACTAATGGCCCCCAGTACCCGGCATAGTGGGGTGTGAAAAATCTCTGGGGATTGTGTTGACTCCACCATTGCCTTGAGGGCAGACACGCCTGGTGGTAGTAATGGTTCTGCTCTTAACCTTGCACCTCCCAATAGATCTGCTTCTTTCACTCTTCACTATTCAAACATTCGTGGGCTGAACTCTAATCTTTAGTCTATGGAGCAGCACTTGGGCACTATCCTCCCTAACCTCCTCCTCCTATCTGAAACCCAGTTGTCTATACATGCTTCCACTGACCCATTCCAAATCTCTCACTATAATCTGTATACTCGTTTTCGTTCCAAAGGTGGGGTCTGTGCATACTGCAACACTAACACTCCTACTGTGAGGCTCATGGACCTTGAATCTCCTGACTTTGATGTTCTCTGGCTAAAAGTCTATCTCTCCACTACCACTATCATCCTTTACTTCTGCTACTGTTCTCCTAACTCCACCAAGTTTGTGTCTTTCTTTGAATATCTCTCCTCCTACCATGAGTCCTTGCTATCTTCTCACCCACATGCAGACGTTCTCTACATTGGAGACTTCAGTGTTGACCACAGTGAGTGGATACATTCTTCTCACACTGATGTGGGAGGGAGCGAGGCAATTGCTTTCTCTATGATTCACGATCTGGAGCAAATTATCAAACATCCTACTCGCGTTCCTGATCGTCACGAACATGCTACAAACACTCTTGACCTATTTTTTACTTCTAACCCTGCAAACTACTCTTATTCTGTGCTTTCCCCTCTTGGTAAATCTGACCACTCTATGATCTCTGTCTCTTCCATTTTCGCTCCCCCACCACCAATCCCTCCTACTCAGTGCCGCCTTTGGCACTTCGAGCGAACCCAACATGAAAATTTGCATAACTTTCTCTTTGACTTCCCATGGGATGACTACTGCTTTCGGTCTTGCAACCCTGATCAGGTAGCTCTAAAATGGAGGCGTACATCCCCTCTTCTACAAAATCTTTCTCTCCCCCCTAAACCTTGGTTTGACCGTGCCTGCTCCATGGCTATCCAGGCTAGGAATCAGGCTCACCGATCTTACCAAGCCTCTCCTTCCGATTTAACTCGCTCTGCTTTTATTATAGCTAGGAATCGCTGTACAGCTCAGATTCGAAGGTCTAAGGCTTCCTTTATAAGAAGGAAAGTTGATGACCTTAACTCCTTTCCCACTGACAAATGCTACTGGTCCTTAGCCAAAAACCTCTCCAAAAACTTTTGTAACTCAAGCTTTCCCCCTCTCATTCGTTCTGATGGTTCTATAGCTTGCTCTCCCACTGACAAAGCCACTCTCTTTGGCTCTCATTTTTCTGCCAACTCTTCTATCAACGATTCCAGCGCACCTGTTCCTCAGTCTTTTCCCCTCTCTAACCCTATGACCTCCCTTATCCTTTCTTCACGCAAAGTTCATAAGGTTCTTCGCTAGCTAAAGACGAACAAGGCATCTGGTCCCGATGGTATCCCAGCAAGGTTCCTTAAGGAGTTTGCAGATGAACTGGCTCCCGTGCTTTGCTGTCTTTTTTGCCTCATTCTGTCAACCAGTATTTATCCTTCATCTTGGAAGCATGCTCTAGTTCAACCTGTTCCTAAGAAGGGTGACCGCTCTATTTCTTCTAACTACCGACCTATTGCTCTAACCTCCTCTATTGCTAAAGTTTTTGAAACTTTGCTCAATGCTCGCTTCTTGAAACACATTGAATCTAACTCACTTATCTCCGCTCACCAGTACGGCTTCCGCAAGGCAAGATCCACTGGTGATCTCCTGTCCTATCTTACTCATGGTTGGTCATCTTCTCTGAGGAACTATGGGGAATCCTTTGTTGTCGCCCTTGATATCTCTAAGGCTTTTGACAGAGTCTGGCTCAATGCTCTGTTGGCCAAACTCCCTGCCTATGGCTTTACCCCTACTTTCTGTTCTCTGATTTCCTGTTTTCTTACTGACCGTTCTATATCTGTAGTTGTTAATGGCACGACATCTAGCCCTTTCTCTGTTACCAGTGGTGTTCCACAGGGCTCTGTTCTTTCACCTGCTCTCTTCCTTCTCTTCATCAATGATCTTCTACAATCCCCATTTTCCTCTTTTCTTCATGCCTTTGCTGATGATTCTACCCTTCACTTTTCCTCTGCCTTTTCTTCACAACCTTCATCTGTTACTCGTAATCAATCTCGTATCACTCTTTCTTCTACTCTTAACTCCGATTTGCAGAGAGTATCTGAATGGGGCACTCAAAATTTAGTTAAATTCAATGCCTCCAAGACACAGTTTCTGGCTATCTCTTTATCTTCTTCTCCTCCTGATAACCCTATTGTCTTTGAAACTAATGAAATTTACCCTCTTAACTCTATCAATATGTTAGGAATCCATATAGCCTCTAACTTGTCTTGGAGGAATCACATAATCCAAATTTCAAAATCTTCATCCAAAAACTTGGGGGTTTTGTTTCGTTTTCGTCATTACTTTTCCTCATTGCAGTTACTTAAAATTTACAAAGGTCTTATCCGCCCCTGCTTAGAATACTGCTCACACATCTGGGGTACTTCTTCCTTTACTTATCTTCTTGATAGGGTTGAATCTAAGGCAGTCAGACTCATTAATGATCCTTCTCTTACTTCTAACCTGGATTCTCTCTCTCTTCATCGTAGGGTATCTTCCCTTTCGCTTTTCTATCGCTACTACTTCCATCGCTGCTCTGATGAGTTGGCGAGTTGCATCCCTCCTCCACTGCCGAGGCCTCGTAACACTCGCCAAGCAGCCTCATCTCACAGGTACTGTGTGGAGATTTGTAGCTAGTACAGTGGTAACGCGCTGGCTTCGCATTCACGAGGTCGAAAGATCGGTCCCCGTCCAAGACCGAGAGTTTAAGCTGTTTACTGGCAGGAACTGCTGTGGTTGGACATCACAGTGGGGGGTTGGGGCTTGCCCTGGCTGACGAATACCCATTGTAATGAAATGGAAATAAAAAAAAAAAAAAAAAAAAAAAAAAAAAAAAAAAAAAAAGATTGGTCGGTGCAGAGACTGCTTCTTCCCATCTACCTTCAGTCTCTGGAACTCTCTTCCTCCTTCTCTCTTTCCTAATTCTTATGACCTTTCATCCTTCAAAAAGCAGATCTATCATCATGTCAGAACCTAGTCCTCCATATCTCTGGGTGCTCTGTACTTTGACTGTTTTTTTCTGTCTGTCGTTTTCCTTTGTGTGACATTACCTCATCTCTGCCTTGCCCATAAGCTTTTTCTTTTCCTTCGTCTTGGTATTTTCTCGTGCCCGGACCTTTATTGATGAGGGCAGTTTCTGCCTGTCCTGGTGTCACACTCATTAAAAAAAAAAAAATATATATATATATATATATATATATATATATATATATATATATATATATATATATATATATATATATATATATATATATATATATATATATATATATATATATATATATATATATATATATATATATATATATATATATATATATATATATATATATATATAAGTCAATGAACCATACATACCGGATAGCAACCTGGAGGGTGATGCATCTTCCTTTCCACTGGCTAGAAAGGTCACATTTTCTATCTTTTGTATCTGAACAGTCTCTGCATATTCACAATAAAACTCAAGTCGCAAGCCCAAATAGATGTCTGAAATTACTCCTTAACATATAAAAATGGCGGCAAATATTGAAATAGCTAAAAATACAGGAAATTTCCTCACAGCGCCAGATGTCGACTGACACCACCTGATCACTTTAAATGGTACTAATATGATTTCTGGCTCAGAAGCTCTGCGCATGCGCATAAGGAATACATACATGGTACAGGGTAACAATCCACCCTTAATTAAATGAAACATTTTTTAATATCAAATATCTACTTATTCTTAGTATTACAGAGTAATTCCTATAAAAATTCTTATAACAATATTATGCAATTAGTCTTTAGATTCATAAAATCCCCCACAGCGAGAGATTATCGCCTTCATGGCTTTTTAAAACTCCTCTTCTCCTCTCTTCTTATGGTCTCCTAGGATTACAAGAGCGCATTCAGCACCATCACCTCCACCTTTTCACTTCATCCTATCATCCTCTTTTTTCGCCATCACCAGATCAGACTTTAATCCTCATTTAATGCATCACTCTTAGTGCTCGTTTGTTGTGTCAATATAAGTACCTAGTATCAGGGAAGACAGTGGACACACACTAAGTGTGGCTACGGAATTAAGGCCGAATCCCTTCATAACACTCCAAGGTGGTTTCAAATGCTAGGAAGTAGTTTCAAATCCTCTTAATAGTACGACAAATACCACTTTTGGGTCCAGCAAAGCCTGTTTCACAAAAGTGTGAATATTAGTAAGAACCAGATATTATTTTTAGAGGTTTAGATCTTTTATATATATATATATATATATATATATATATATATATATATATATATATATATATATATATATAATATATATATATATATATATATAGTGGTGACCCCAACCCAAGGTGGATTCGAATGCTAGGAAGTAGATTCAAATCCTCCAGCAAGGCCTGTTTCACAAAAGTGTGAATATTAGTAAGAACCAGATATTATTTTTAGAGGTTTACATCTGATTTAGATAAAATATTTTTTAAATCCCAACATACTTCCCAACTCAGTTCTGTTTCATTTTCCTTCAAGGGTAGTATTTTGATTTCTTCCAAGTCTTGCTCTTGCAATATATATATATATATATATATATATATATATATATATATATATATATATATATATATATATATATATATATATATATATATATATATATATATATATATATATATATATATATATATATATATATATATATATATATATATATATATATATATATATATATATATATATATATATAAATATATATATATATATATATATATAAATATATATATATATATATATATATATATATATATATATATATATATATATATATATATATATATATATATATATATATATATATATATATACAGTGGTGACCCCAACCCACGAACTTAATCCGTTCCCAAACACTGTTCTTGGGTTGGATTGTTCTTGCGTTGGATTTATTTTTCTCATTGAAAGCATGTAAATTCAATTAATCCGTTCCTGGTCACAATAAATATTCATTTTAAAGTTTATTTAGTCACTAAAAACATGAAATATAATACAGGTTAAATGTATTTCATCTGTAAAAGAAAAATTACATTAATAATAGAAAGGAATTCTACTCTATTAAAGAAAAACATGCACATATTCAGGTATACAGTATACACTAGTTGATACCCAGTATAAAATAGCAAAGTCCAACACTTAGAAAATGTTGTTACATTCTTCCACTAATAACAAATACAGTAAGAAAGAAACAGTACTGTATTTACCTTTGTGCATGATTGTTGCTGGCATACATGGATGGTGGTGGAGAGGGAGGAGGAGGTGGACTTATTTTTGGAAGGAGAGTCCCCCAGTATCACAAACACTTAACTTTCTTAGGAGCCATAATAAGTGCTATATGAAAGGTAAAACAATGGAAAATAAAGCAAGAACTATGAACAGATCATGAACAAGCAACATAGCACAGGCACCAATGCAGATCTGAGAGCAGGCGAGTGGGATACTTGGTGGCTTGGCCAGCACATGCGTGTTCGTGGGTTGGGGTCAAAATTTGTTTAAAATTTTGTTCGTGGGTTGGTTTGTTCGTGGGTACAGGCATTCGATGGTTGGGGTCACCACTGTATACCCAGTTTTTGGAATAACGCAATGATAGGTTCTTAGAAGTGACGTGTAATGTAAAAATCGCGTAATGAAACGAGTCATTTTCCATAAGAAACAATGGTAATGGGCATAGATACGTTTCACAACCGTACATAGACACACTATGCCAAAGATGTAAGTAAAATATATTTTACAAGTACATAACAAAGCAGAAAGACCTGAAGTTATTTTTATTGAAAAGGTATTCAGGTTTACTGTACAGCAAGCAAATTAACATACTCTATTATGCGGTGGGCAACAGGCATACACTGGGACATGCATGGTGGTGGTGAGCACGTAACTTAAGCAGTAGAAGAGGAGGATGCGGGAGAACGAACCTCTATCTGCAAACGTTTTGCTGCCTCCGTATCAGCTGATGCGCCCTCGCACGCTTTTTCCTTGACGATATTATATGGAAAGTTTGTTTGCTGTTTGTTCTTAATGTCATACACGTACATAGCATTTCTCCATTCTCTCCATAATATCCGATCGAGAATATGAGGACTTAAGCGAAATTAAGCTAACACCAGCTTTTGCACTTTTCTTTATTCTTTCCGTATTTTCACGGATAGTGCACAACGTACATTCACTGTGTTGCATCGACAGTTTTATAGCTGCTGCACTCTCACCACGCTCATAACGGGTCAACAATTGAAGTTTTACTTAAAGATTTATTGCCTTTCTTGCTCTTTTGGGAGTAGAAGCACTTTCACATATTTTTCCTGGGCGTTTACTGGCCATGATAGTACAGTATATTATCTGTAAAATAAAAAGCACCGGAAATACAAACCTAAACACAAACACAGTTGGAACAAGCAATATATCCACGCAGTATGCTTGGTAAAGAGATACTGAAGCACATGGTAGCATGGCGGAAAAGTGCCTCCGAGGCGGTCGATTATTTACAAAAAAAAAATTTTTTTTTATTTTATTTTCTGGGTGGGTGATATTCGTGTATTTTGCATTTTTTTACTATTATTTTTTGGGGGGTGTTATTCCTATTTCACATATTTTATACACACGTAAAAAGCTAACTGAGTGTATATACACCTAGTTCGCTATTTATGTGTGTTTATAATCCGCAAAATTGGAATGACCCCCAAAAAATAATAGTAAAAAAATACGATATACACGAATAATGCCATGCAAAAAAATTTGAAAAAAAAAAAATTTCATTTTAGTAAATAATATGAACGCCTTGGAGGCATATATCGCTTATTCTAACTGTGTTTGTGTTAAGTTTTGCATATCGTCAGGAAAAAAGCGTGCAAGAGCGCATCAGCTGATACAGAGGTGGCAAAATGTTTGCGGAGAGAAGTTCGTTCTCCCGCATCCTCCTCCTCTTCTACCACTTAAAGCGATCAGATATTATGGAGAGAATGGAAAAAAAGCATTAAGAACAAACAGCAAACAAACTTGCCATATAATATCGTCAGGGCAAAAGCGTGCAAGAGCAAACACGTTTGCAGATAGAGGTTCGTTGTCCCGCATCCTCGTGCTCACCGCCACCATGCACGTCCCAGTGTATGCCTGTTGCCCCCCGCATAATAGAGTGCATTAATTTGTTTACTGTACAGTAAATCTTTATATCTTTTATACTGTACACTATTTGCATGTTAATATAAATAACTACAAGTCTTTCTGCTTTGTTATGTATTTATAAATAAAATATGTTTTACTTATCTTATATCTTCGGCATAGTGTGTCTATGTACGGTTGTGAAACATATCTATGCCCATTATCATTGTTTCTTATTGAAAATGACTCATTACATTACGCGATTTTCACATTAACCATCACTTCTGAGAACTTATCTTAGCGTTATTCTAAGAACTAGGTATACTGTATATATATATATATATATATATATATATATATATATATATATATATATATATATATATATATATATATATATATATATATATATATATATATATATATATATATATATATATATATATATACCTAGTTCTCAGAATAACGAGGAGATAGGTTCTCAGAAGTGATGGGTAAATGGTAAATCGCATGAAAAAACGAGTTATTTTCCATAGGAACCAGTGATAAAAGGCATAGCTCATTTCACAACCGTCTATGGACACACTATACCAAAGATATAAGATAAGTAAAACATATTTTATAAGTACGTAACAAAGCAGAAAGATCTGTAGTTATTTATATTAACATGCAAATAGTGTAGAGTATAAAAGAGATACAGATTTACTGTACAGTAAACAAATTAATGCACTCTATTATGCGGTGGGCAACAGGCATACAATGGTACATGCATGGTGGCGGTGAGGACAAGGATGCAAACGTTTTGCCGCCTCCGTATCAGCTGATGCACCCTCGCACACTATTTCCCTGACGAGATTATATAGAAAGTTTGCTTGCTGTTTGTTCTTAATGCTTTTTTTCCATTATCTTCATAATATCCGATTGCACTAAGCGGTAGAAGAGAAGGAGGATGCGGGAGAACGAACCCCTATCGGCAAATGTTTTGCCACTTCCGTATCAGCTGATGCTTATGACTATTCAGGCACAATATCTTACTCATAAAATATTTATTTACTCACTCTATTTGGGGTTTATCTAGTTTTCAATATTATAGTATGTATTATCAATATTCCTTGGTTCTAAACATTATTTTATCTTCTTTACATATCGACTGTGCTGCACGAAATCTAAACATAAACAATGTCAGCTGAGAGAAAAAGAAAACTATACAATTCGTTACAAAGAAAACGTATATCGGGGAAACTTAAATGAAGTATATGTATTCTCTACAAACTATTTCCCTGACAATATTATATCGAAAGTTTTTTTGCTGTTTGTTCTTAATGCTTTTTTTCAATTTTCTTCATAATATTTGATCGCATGAAGCGGTAGAAGAGGAGGAGGATGCAGGAGAAGGATCCTCTATCGGCAAACATTTTGTCACTTCAGTATCAGCTGATGCACCCTCGCACGCTATTTCCCTGACGATATTATATCGCAAGTTTGTTTGCTGTTTGTTCCTAAAGCTTTTTTCAATTCTCTTCATAATATTCTAAGCAGTAGAAGAGGAGGAGGATGCGAGAGAACGAACCTCTATCCGCAAACATTTTGCCGCTTCCATATCAGCTGATGCTTATCACTATTCAGGCACAATATCTTACTCAGAAAATATTTATTTACTTACCGTATTTGGGGTTTATCTAATTTTCAAGATTATAGTATTATTATTATTTCTTGGTTCTATCTTCTTTACATATTGATCATGCTGCACGAAATATTAACATAAACCAAATCAGTTGAGACAATAAGAAAACTATACAATTCATTACAAAGAAAACGTATATCGTAATGTACATGGGAAACTTATATAAAATATTTATACCTGTATTCTCTACACGCTGTTTCGCTGGCAATATTATATCGAAAGTCTGTTTGCTGTTTGTTCTTAATGCTTCCTTTGAATTCTCTTCATAATATTCGATCACATTAAGTGGTAGAAGAGGAGGAGGATGCGGGAGAACAAACCTCTAACCAAAATATTTTGCCGCTTCTGTATCAGCTGATGCTTATCACTATTCAGGCACAATATCTTACTCATAAAATATTTATTTACTCACCCTATATGGGGTGTATCTAATTTTTAAGATTATAGTATTATTAATATTCCTTGGTTCTAAACATTATTCTATCTTCTTCATATATCGACCATGCTGCGTGAAATCTTAACATAAACAAAATCAGCTGAGACAAAAAGAAAACTACATAATTCGTTACAAAGAAAACGTATATCACACTGTACATGGGAAACTTAATTGAAATATATGTATTCTCTACACGCTATTTCCTTGACGATATAATATCGAAAGTTTGTTTGCTGTTTGTTCTTTACTTTTTTTCTGTTCTCTTATAAATTTACGCTTGCGCACTGTTATTAATAATGTAAAGGGTGAGTTGTTAACAGCGCAGGGAGGGTTTATACAGTAAAGATAAAAATAAATGTAAAATACCTGTAATAAATATGGTGCTCCTACTTCGTGGATTTTCACCTTTCTCGGCTGGTATATTAAAACCCAGCAGAGAGCTGGATATTCATTACACATCTTTTATAATCCCTTCACATCTGACAGGTCATTACACTCTCCATCTCTGTTTCTCTTTACAGCCTGATAAAGGCTGTTTTATTTTATCATTTTTTGGCCCATTCTGGTGTCACAATAATCTTAATTAAAAAAAAAAAAAAAAAAATCCGCTATACAGTGAATCTGCGATAGGTGAACCACGATAGAGCGAGGGATTACTGTGTATAGTGTTCCCAACCCACGAATAAATTTTGTCCCCATATCACGAACAAAAACCAACCCACGAACACGCATGTGTCGGCCAGGCGACCATGTTTCCTGCTCGCAGTTCTGCATTGGTGCTCACGCTGTGTAGTTCGTTCATGATATTTCTGTAGTTCTTGCTTTATTTTCCATTGCTTTGCCTTTATGCTAGCCCTTATTATGGCTCCTAAGATAGTTAAAAGCGTTAGTGACAGTAGCATCAAACATCCTAGACATAACAGTGGAAATGAAGAAAGAAATAAGGGGACTCTCCTACCAAAAATTAGTCCCTCTCCTTCACCACCATCCACGTATGCCAGCAACAATCATCCACAAAGGTAAATACAGTATTGTTTCTTACCTACAATATATGTCTTACCTATATGTTATTAGTGGAAGAGTGAGGCAACTTTTTTAAGCACTGGACTTTGCTATTTTATACTGGGTATCAACTAGTGTATACTGTACACCTGAAAATGTACATGTTTTATTTTAGTAGAGTAGAATTCCTTTCTATTATTAATGTAGTTTTCCTTTTACACATAATATGCATACAACCTGTATCATATTTCATGTTTATACTCATATGAAAAATTTTAAAATGAATATTTTTTGACTAGGAACGGATTAATTGAATTTACATGGCTTTCAATGGGAAAAATAAATTCACCCCATGAACAAACCAACTCAAGAACAGGTTTTAGGAATGGATTAAGTTCGTGGCTTGGGGGCACTACAGTAGTACCCTTGACTCACGAACACCTTCCCCCACGAATGTAATTTACTAATAAATTTTGCATTGACTCATAAATATATTTTGACCATGAACACACACATCCGGGCAAGCAACCATGTTCCTGCTCGCCCGTGTGGTTGCTCTCTCAGTTCTGTATTGGTGCCAACGCTGTGTAGTTCGTTCGTGATGTTTGTAGTTCTTGCTTTATTTTCCTTTGTTTTGCCTTTCAGATAGCCCTTATTATGGCTCCTAAAAAGTTTAATATCGTTAGTGCCAGTGGCATCAAACATCCTAGATTAATAACAATGGAAACTAAGAAGAAAATAATATCTAAGCATGAAAATGGTGTCCGTGTATCTGATTTCGCCATACAGTATAACATAGCGAAATCGACTATCTGTACTATTTTAGAGATCTATAAGGCGGCTGATGTGGCTAAAGGAGTGACTATCCTAACAAGAATAAGTCACACTTAATGCAAGATGTAGAGAAGTTATTGTTGGTGTGGATAAATGAAAAACAGACGGTTGAAGATAGTATTATTAAGGCAATAATATGCGCTAAGGCTTTGCAAATCCACCAAGATTTAGTAGCGAACTCTCCGAGTTTTAGTGGCGCTAAAACTGACGATTTAAAGCCAGCAGAGGCTGGTTTGAAAACTTTCATAGAAGAACTGGGATTCATAGCGTCATTAGAGATGGAGAGGCGGCTAGTTCTGACCCAAAGGCAGCGGACTCTTACGTGAAGGAATTCGCTAAATTTAT
Organism: Halocaridina rubra; assembly: GCA_037179515.1. NCBI lineage: Eukaryota > Metazoa > Arthropoda > Malacostraca > Decapoda > Atyidae > Halocaridina > Halocaridina rubra. The sequence goes on along the minus strand of JAXCGZ010013243.1, from coordinate 73,236 downwards.
TGAGAGTGAAGGTATATATCCCACATGAAGCTTTTAACTGTGATAAAACGGGACTCTTTTTGGAAGAAAATGCCTAAAATAACCTATATAACCCAAGAAGAGAAGTCACTGCGTGGCCACAAACCAGTGAAAGGCTTACACTTTTATTGTGCGCTTATGCTAGTGGGAACTGTAAGAGCAAGCCTCATTTAGTTTACCACTCAGAAAATCTGTGTTTTTAAGCGCAATAATGTGTTTTGAAGGATAGCCTTCCGGCAATGTGGAGGTCAAATCCAGAGGCTTGGGTCACGCGGATTTTATTCCTAGAGTGGTTGATTAAAGTGTCTCCTCATAATGGATAATGCTCCTGCCCATCCTGCAGGTGTGGAAAAAGATCTTGCTATGCAGTACGACTTTATTGAAGTCAAATTTCTGCCTCCCAACACCACTCCTCTCCTCCAACCCATGGACCAGCAGATAGTTTCTAATTTTAAAAAGTTGTATACGAAGGGTCTTTTTGCCAGGTGTATCCAGGTCACCAATAACACGGATTTGACCCTGCATGATTTCTGGAAAGACCACTTTAATATCCTCCCCTGCATTGGCCTCACTGAGAAAGCATGGAAGGTCTCAAATTGCACGTTGAAATCTGCCTGGAGGAAACTTTGGCCAGGTTGTCTGACTGATAGAGACTTCGAGGGCTTCAAGCAGGAGTTAGCTATCAAAATTGTGAATGAAATTGTGGCCACAGGCAAAAGTTTGGCTTGGAGGTCAATGAGGAGCTGGTGGAGGACCACAAAGAAGAACTTACCATAGATGAATTAATTGAGTTGCAACGTGAAAAGGTGAAGATTCTCCAAGAGGAGCAGTCAGCGGAGGAGGCGGATGAGAAGGTAATGGTGTCCAGTGAAGAATTTAAAGAAGTTTTTAGTAAGTGGAATGTTGTGCAGGCTTCATTGAGAAGCATCACCCAGATAAACTGTGGGCAATAGAATAGTGAGCATGGTAAATGACAATGCAATGAGTATTTTTAGAAAAAGTTACCAAAGAAGAAAAAGATAATTATCTCTGGATCGTTTCCTTGTGCCAGTAGGCAGGGAAGCAACTTCTAAAATAGAAGAGAGAGAGAAAACACCAGAAATACAGCCTGTATCGGAAGAGTTCCCTAACGTTTTTATGGAAGGGGACTCTCCTTCCAGAAAGTAGTCCTCCTCCTCCTCCACGAACATCCATGTGTGCCAGCAACAATCATCCACTAAGGTATATATACAGTATTACTTTACCATGTTTCATTTAAGTAGAGTAGAAGTCCACTCTATTATTAATGTAATTTTTCTTTTACAGGTGTAATACATAGTATTTTTCATTTTTATAGTCATTAGAAAAATTTTAAAATGTATATTGTGACTAGGAACACATGCATTTCAATGGGAAAAATTGTCTTACCCCACGAACAGGGTTAGGAACGGATTAAGTTCGTGAGTCAAGGTTCCATTGTATAGTGATAATTGACCTAGAAAGATAATCCCTATAAATGATAAGCTTATACTTTAACAAAGGTTTTTAAATAATTTTATCATCATGATTGTATATTGCCAAAAAAAATTTCTAGTATTGTTAATGAAGATCAACAGTTTAAGACAGCTTCACTATACAATTACCACAAAATGTCATGTAATATGTTATGAAATAATAGGTAGTGTTACTATAGGAAAATGGATTCTATGGTCATATATATTTTCAAAACAATTGGTCTTTTCTCAAGATATATAGGGTCTAGTGATTTAGGACACTTTCAAACTCCATAGTCACTAGAGAAAGGAATACAATAAGAATTTTGATATATGAGATCTAATAGTAACATGTAATCGAGGATTGCAGTAGTGCAGTGGTTAGTTTGCACGACTCAAGAAATGAAAAACCCATATTCGAGCCCATTGCAAGGCATTAGGAAGGGCATCCAGCCTCAATTCCCCAGCTCCAATCCATCTGTGTCCACCCACAAATAAGGACTAATACTGAAAAAAAAAAACAATAATAGTAACAGCTAAGCATTCCACCACCAATGATTTTTTTAAACAATGCACTTGGCATATATATAAATGAAGAATAAATACTATTATGTCCCCAAAGGTATAAAAAGTTTCTAGAATGACTTTAATATAGTCCATATCTTTGATTTTATTCCATAAAGTACTATACATACACTGTACATTCTATAAATACCTTTTCACACATACTATTATAGTCCATAAAATCCACAAAGAAATATAACGTTAATGAAGGAAAGCTATTTAACGTTGATAAATACAGTACAGTATTATTAAAATCGTTTTATTGGTGCTTTAGAAGTGATATGTTTCTGTTAAAGACTTTGAAAGAATGAAAATTCATTATTATATGAGTTACCATGTGTATCAACTATAAGCCATGTGGATATGGCACATGACAGTTCTCAAAATAAACAGGGAATGTAAGCTGAAACATATACTAAAGTCATAAAACCATTTTCTTATATACAAATCCCATTTTTAAAGATGACTTGAGTGTGAGATTCTCAAGTTCTGCAAATACCTAGAATAAACAGGGTGTTAAAAGTTTCAATACAGCGTACTTAAAGTCAGCAACATAATTTTTTTAAATTCATAATTACCGAATAACCAGTTTTGAGGGTTACTTGGTATAGTTGCCCTTAGAAAGTGAAGCTTTTTAAAGTTTACATACTCCTGTATACATGAGTTGGCAATGAAGACTCATATTTGTCCCTCCTGAAGATATTCCTTATGGCTCTAACTTTCCGCAACACAGCTGTTTAGAAAAATTACATTATTAATCTCTGAAAAAGAGAAGTAAAAGTTCACTGGTTCATTTCATATATGTGAAGATATCCTGTACTCTTATATATTGTCCTTAAGCTCATAAATCGAGCATATTATGCACAGAAGAATAGTGAAGAGCCACTAGAAAAATATAGAAATCAAAGATCAGTACAATATGTAACCTTAATACTTTTAAGGGGTTTTATAGTCAAGACAACTAGAAAATTTGTTACTATATGACTGATACAAGTTCAGTGAAGTACCAAGGAATTTTGACTTAAAGAATTAAAAATCTATCGTCACCAGTTCAACTTTCTAAACAGTTTAAAGCAGATACTGCCACACACCTAAGTGAAGCTAGAAGAGTAGAAACTATAACTACCGCTGTATATAGTGATAGAGAAAAATGGGATAAACTGCTGTATTTAATGATCGTTAGAACTGGTTCCGGGTCTTTTCAGCCAGGTAGATAGGAAATGACAACAACTGGTTTCTACATGTGAAACTAAAAGGTACCTAATTTTATCAACAACAATATCACTGAACTTTAGATATGTGTGAAAGATTTATTCTTGTAAATATAAGTATCATTAGAATAGAGGTATGATTGCCTTGTTTTTGAACAAAATTTCATATCATTACATTTTGAAAATACAAGATATGTCAGGAACAAGTGGTATCAGCAAAGGCACCAGTTAATATTTTTTTAACTTGGATAATAATAAGCTACTATTGAATTCATCACTGCTCTTCACACTCGTCAACACAAGTACAATATCCCATTTTCTTATGTATAAATATTCTGCTAACTTATATCACTTAGTTATGTACAGACAGTCAACTAAAAATCTGTAAGAGTAATCATTTGTTCTGCCCTATCACATGTACTGCAAACAATAAGACTATCACTGGCAGTACTAGCAATGAAAATTACTTTTCAGTATCACAAAGTATATTATATTTTCCAATCTGAAATAGAAATTGGGAATTCAGACATTATCAGACTCCAGTATTACTGAATTTATCAATGCATAGTCCAATTTACAATTGGTAACAATGTCACGTATTTGTATAAAGAACCAAAAAAAAAATTGCAGGTTAGTTTACTTCTTTGTTTATATATATATATATATATATATATATATATATATATATATATATATATATATATATATATATATATATATATATATATATATATATATATATATATATATATATATATATAATATATATATATATATATATATATATAATTAGTCCCTTTGAATAGGTGTTGACACAGAGAGGGAGCAAGGGGATTAAGACTAGATGCCCTCCTAATGCCCCATGGATAGATTGATCCTACGTTTGTTAGATTCTTCACTTCCTGGGTTGCCCACTCTACCAATGAGCTACTGCAGCACTTTATATATATATATATATATATATATATATATATATATATATATATATATATATATATATATATATATATATATATATATATATATATATATATATATATATATATATATATATATATATATATATATATATATATATATATATATATATATATATGAATGAACGCATTCTATCTGAAGGCCACTATGTTCATATTACAGATTCCCCAACCTCACTCGTGGTTTCATTTTTGCATTTAATTCAACTCCCAATCTGATTCGGGACCAACAATAACCAAATAAGCACATTGCATGTGGGAAAACATGAATAACTTTTTACCCCGACCGGGACTTGAACTTAGGACTTATAATTACTAAGTCAAGGCACTACCAACTACACCACAGAAGGTTAAAAGGAATCAGACCTTATAGCTTATATTTGCTATACTTAGGAATGAACGCATTCTATCTGAATGCCACTATGTTCATATTACAGATTCCCCAACCTCACTCGTGGTTTTGTTTTTGCATTTAATTCAACTCCCAATCCCATTCGGGACCAACAATAACCAAATTAGCACATTACATGTGTGAAAACATGAATAATTTTTACCCCGACCGGGACTTGAACTTAGGACTTATAATTACTAATCAAGGCGCTACCAACTACACCACAGAAGGTTAAAAGGAGTCAGACCTTATAGCTTATATCTGCCATAGTAGGAATGAATGCATTCTATCTGAATGCCACTATGTTCAAATTACAGTTTTCCAAACCTCACTCGTGGTTTCGTTTTCGCATTTAATTCAACTCCCAATCTCATTCGGGACTATGTTCATATTACAGTTTTCCCAACCTCACTCGTGGTTTCGTTTTCACATTTAATTCAACTCCCAATCTCATTCGGCATCAAAAATAACCAAATAAGCACATTACATATGTGAAAACATGAATAATTTTTTACCCCGACTGGGCCTTGAACCTAGGACTTATAATTACTAAGTCAAGGCGCTACCAACTACACCACAGAAGGTTAAAAGGAATCAGACCTTATAGCTTATATCTGCTATACTTAGGAATGAACGCATTCTATCTGAATGCCACTATGTTCATAGTACAGATTCCCCAACCTCACTCGTGGCTTCGTTTTCGCATTTAATTCAACTCCCAATCTCAATCTTCATTCCTAGGTATAGCAGATATAAGCTATAAGGTCTGATTCCTTTTAACCTTCTATGGTGTAGTTGGTAGTGCCTTGACTTAGTAATTATAAGTCCTAGGTTCAAGTCCCAGTCTGGGTAAAACTGATTCATGTTTTCACATATGTAATGTGCTTATTTGGTTATTGTTGGTCCCGAATGGGACTGGGGGTTGAATTAAATGCGAAAACGAAACCACGAGTGAGGTTGGGGAATCTGTAATATATATATACAAATATATAAATATATATATATATATATATATATATATATATATATATATATATATATATATATATATATATATATATATATATATATATATATATATATATATATATATATATATATATATATATATATATATATATATATATATATATATATATATATATATATATATATATATATATATATATATATATATATATATATATATATATATATATATATATATATATATATATATATATAGTACTCTGGCCTCAATACAAATTATCTACACTTCATTGTAAAGGGTATCTTTCCGTAATAAATGCTAAAAATTTCATAATATATAAGAATTTACTTTTTTTATTTACAATTCTATTTACAACAGTACTTGAACAATCCCTTTATTTTCATCATTTGGAGTAAATATTTGGACATGTAAACAAGACATAGTATCACCATCTTTAAAGACCTTGTAAATAGTCATATCTTCAAAACTAAAGCTTATAGAAACAAATGAAATAAAAAAAACATTAATGCATGCAAAACCTTAGTCATTTGTCATGAGTCAGAGTGGTTATTGGGGACCACAGTGGCTGGGTTCATGCTGGAATCCACAGCTGTAGGTCAGATCGACCACAGTGGGATGCTAGGAATGGGATCCAGTCTTAATTCCTTAGTCACACTTTCTAAAGGTCTAAAGTATCGGATTGATCCCACTGACAGGCTGAAAAGCCTACCTAGGAGAAGAAACTTCAAAAATTTTAGAGCAATTGCTCTACACCCCTATCTGGGTTTTGATAAATAATGAAGTCTCAATACCAAAATGTCTTCAAGGCACACTCCTTGTGCTCATAAACTATGAAGTCCTTTCAGTGATAAACTAAACCGTATAACTGATTTTATCATTTAAAACATCTTTATAGATTTAAAGAATTGAAATCTATTCAATGAAAAACTAAACTGTATAACTGGTTTTATCGTTTAAAGCATATTTATGAAATTTAAAACTGTAAGCTCAATAGTAGTGTTAAATTTCTGCCACCATCATTCCACTAACTATATAAGAGCGAGGGGTTGACTACTAATGAACATCTTCCCACTCTAGTATGGGTTATGGTTCATGCTTGATCACATGATAATACCCTCACTGGAAGTATATTCAATCTGCAATGCCTATCCAAAATGCAAACAAGATTACATTAAAACGTCATCATAAAAGAGAGAAGATTAGATATTTGAAACTCAAAATATTCCAGTCATTTTTAGAGTCATAAAATAAGGGACAATAAATACTTTATCCACTATAATATACATTATTGTGATAGTATTGGCTATCATTTGTCACTGGCATTTTAAAAATTACCATCACGACAGTATTGGCTATCAATGGTCATTATCATTATAAAAATGATCATCACCTAAATAAATAATAAATGCATAAATCTTCATTTAAAGATTGAAATACATTACATAAATTAATAATTATTAAGGATAAATGCCTTCAAACACAAAATATGCTATACTGTATAATCTATTAACAACCTTGACCAATTAAATTTGATATAAATATTTATCTTTTCTACAAATGAGGTTTCTGTAGCTAAAATATAAAGCAATGATATGTTTTTAATTGATGAGATTATCATAAAATATAAAACTTTATCTAAGTCATGTCTGATCAAATAAAGGTATTATAAACTTTAAACTTTCATATATCTTCAAGAAGAATATAGATAAATAATTTAATGAAAAAAACAGCTCCAATAAAATGTATCTGTGATATTTTGTTCTACTTGCATTAACTCTCATAATAAATCTCAAGACACTAATTAGTTTAGCTTTACTATCCAAGGAACCAATGTTCTATCATGTTACAGTTTTTAGTATGCAACTCTAGTATCACTTACGAATCATGAAATATGCCATTAATACCTAAACAGCATTCAATGCTTCAAAATGCAAGCAATGACATCATTCATCAATAAATAATTTTCAAAACCAACACAGATATTAATATACTTCAAGCTATTGCCAAAATAAAACAGATACCAACAAGCATCACATAACATTATTCAAAACCAATTACAAAATTTCAGTTAGCTCTCACAATGCACTATGAAGACAATAAATAGCTACACTCCCACACTTACATCTTTATATCAGACAAAAACATACCTTCACATTTAAGAGCCAAAAACTAGGCTACAAGTTATTTCCTTCAATTAAGATATGAATACCCTGAAGATGATACCAAAAAGTCTTGTGGCTGGTTTTACTTTCTGAATTTGGGCATAAGAAGTAAGAGAGGGTTAAGATAATTACAGACGGAAACCATTCTGAGATCAGGAAGTTACTGGAGCCAAAGATGATGTAAGATTGTGAAACGTTACTGCTAACAGATGTTCTAAGGTAGCTGCTTTTTTTTTTTTTTTTTTTATGATTGTGACACCAGGACGGGCAAAAAAAAAATAAAAATAAAAAATCTACCCTCATCAGGCCTGGGCACGAAGAAAACATAGAGAGAACCAGAGATCGGGAGTGTATTGTGGCTTGTCAGATGTGAAGAGATACCAAGACATGTGCAACGAATATCCAAGAATATTCAATGTTGATGTAGGCATAGAAAGAGAACCGTAACTGAAGGAAGACTTACCATCAAACTGTCCTGGACAGTCTTATTTAAGTCCAATAGCCCCTTCAGGTGTAGCTCTGCATCTGTTACCCCTTTTTTTCCCCAGATTACTCCAAATGATAGTTTAAATACCATGCATTCACATATGGTCGAAGGAACTTCAAGTCAGCCCTCACCTTCCTTTCCACACTTTATTCTTAAGCTGTTCCATTTTCTCCTTCCCTTCCTCTACCTTTTCCTTGTATTCATCCCTTTTTTCAGTAACTCTATCCCTAAATTCATCCTTTTTTTCAGTAACTCTATCCCTAAATTCATCCCTTTTTTCAGTAACTTTATCCCTAAATTCATCCCTTTTTCCTGACATTTTGTCCAGAAATTCTCCTCTCCTTTCTTGAAATCTTTCAACCATTTCTCCCTTCCTCTCCTGATATTTTTCTTTTAATTCTTCCCTTCTCTCAATAAACTCTTCTTTTTTACCTTCATACATTTCCTTGAGTTTCTCTGATGATGGAACTGGTTTGATGTAGCCCCGATTCTTTAAGTAATTAATGGAAATAGTGGTACCACCTGCAAAGAAAAATTGCTGTAGTCATTAGAAGTAAATCATATTCAATCACTGAGTTACATTTATGCAACTGTCATAAAATATGGTAGCCAAAAATAAAAAAAATCTCATTGGTGGGTAAAGGAGTTGAGTATCTTCTGGCTCCCATAATTTTTTTTCACTTACTCTGCATTTTCCTGAGGTGGATGATAAAATTACTGGTTTTGTAATTCCCTGCACATTGGTAAAATCAACTAAATTGGGTGCAATAAGGAGACTGGGAATCCCACCCTTGTCATATTCATCTCCCATGAAGAGTTAGTGCATACAAAGAGGTTTTGGAGGGAAAATTTAAATCGATCCTGAAAAGTGCTTTCACTCGGCCAACCCCTCCCCTAAAAGGAACACATGTACATAGACGAATAGATGCATTCCTCAATATAAATACAGATATAACTTGCCTTACATCACTAATACATTCTAAAACTCACGACTTGAGTCAAAAATACCCTTAAGGGGGGTAAAATGATTGAATGATTTAGGCTTTCTTTACTTGACATTTTATGAACGTTTTGGGGTAACCTGTGCTCTATAAGTCTGTGGAAGCTGTACCACAGACTTATAGAGCACAGGTTACCCCAAAACGTTCATAAAATGTCAAGTAAAGAAAGCCTAAATCATTCAGTCATTTTAACAGCCTCTGCATACTCATTACATTACACCTAGACCCCCCTATAAACATAAGCAACCACATATTGTTAATAAACCAATAAGCCTCATTCAATAGCTAAATGTTTTCAATGTCTTTCTAATGGTACAGTATGTATACATTTTATATGATATTACTGTAAAAAAAAATTTAATATATATACTGTATACACCTAGTTCTTAGAATAACGCTAAGATAGGTTCTCAGAAGTGACAGGTAATGTGAAAATCGCCTAATGTTACAAGTAATTTTCCATAAGAAACAATGATAATGGGCATAGATACGTTTTACAACCGTACATAGACACACCATATCAAAGAGGTAAGATAAGTAAAACATATTTTATATGTACATAACAAAGCAGAAAGACTTGTAGTTATTTATATTATCATGCAAATAGTTACAGTATAAAAAATATACAGATTTACTGTACAGTAAACAAATTAATGCACTCAATTATGCGGTGGGCAACAGGCATACACTGGGAGGTGCATGGTGGCAGTGAGCACAAGGATGCGGGAGAACGAACCTCTATCTGCAAACGTTTATGCTCTAGCACACTTTTTCCCTGACGATATTGTATGGCAAATTTGTTTGCCCTTTGTTCTTAATGCTTTTTTTCCATTCTCTCCATAATATCCAATCGCATTAAGCGGTAGAAGAGGAGGAGGATGCGGGAGGATGAATGTCTATCTGCAAACGTTTTTCCGCCTCCTATTCAGCTGGTGCACTCTCGCACGCAATTTCCCTGACGATATTATATCGCAAGTTTGTTTACTGTTTGCTCTTAATGCTTTTTTCCATTCTCTCCATAATATCCGATCGCATTAAGCGGTAGAAGAGGAGGATGCAGGAGAACGAATCTTTATCTGCAAACGTTTTGCCGCCTTCATATCAGACGATGCACTCTCACACGCTATTTCCCTGACAAATTATATCGCAAGTTTGTTTGCTGTTTGTTCTTATGTTCATCCACGTACTGTACTTAGCATTTTTTCCATTCTCTCCATAATATCCAATCGCATTAAGCGGTAGAAGAGGAGGAGGGTGCAGGAGAACGAACCTTTATCTGCAAACGTTTTGCTGCCTCCGTATCAGCTGATGCACCCTCACATGCTATTTCCCTGACGTTATTATATTGCAAGTTTGTTTGCTGTTTGTTCTTAATGTTTTTTTTCCATTCTCTTCACAATAATCGATCGCATTAAGTGGTAGAAGAGGAGGAGGATGCGGGAGAACGAACCTCTATCTACAAACGTTTTGCCGCTTCCGTATCAGTTGATGCAGTCTCGCACGCTTTTTTCCTGACAATATACAAACCTTAGCACAAACACAGAACAAGGGATATATCCATGCAGTATGCTAGGTAAAGAGACACTGAAGTACATGGCAGCATGGCGGAAAAGTGCCTCCAAGGCGGTCGATTATTGACGAAAATTAATTTTTTTTTTTTCCAAATTTTTTTGCATGGGTGTTATTCGTGTATTTCGTATTTTTTAATATTATTTTTTAGGGGTGTTATTCCAATTTGGCAAATTATAAACACGCACAAAAAGCGAACTAGGCGACTAAAAGTGGACGGGGCAAGGGGACTGGGAATCCCCCCCTTGTTTTACTCTCCCGTGAGACGTCAAAGAAGAAGGGGAGAAGAAGAGAGAATAACTTCTCCTCAAACTATAATTTTGGGGTGTCTAAATGTGTGTGGTTGTAGTACGATAGAGAGCAAAAGATGTGAGATTGGATATATGTTTGGTAGGAGGAGGATGGATGTAATGGCATTGTATGAGACGAAGATGAAAGGAAAAGGAGAAGTGGCATTTGGTGATGTGACAGGTAGGGTGTCTGGGGTTAAAAGGGGGAGAGCGAGAGAAGGTGTGGCATTATTGCTGAGTGCATGGATAGTAAATAAGGTAGTGGAATGGAAAAAAAGTGTCATCTAGGCTGATGTGGGTGAGGGCTAGGATAGGTAGGGAATGTTGGGCCAGGATGTGAGAGAAGTGAGGAAGAGCGGGATGAATTCTGGAATGAGTTAACTAGGTGTGTGGATGGTCTGAGTAGAAGGAACTATGTAGTTGTGTTGTGTGACTTGAATGCCAGAGTGGGTGATGGAGAGGTAGAAGGTGTCGTAGGAAAATATGGGGTACCAGGTGGGAATGAGAGTGGCGAGAGACTGTTAGATATGTGTGTGGAGCAAGAGTTTGTGATAGGTAATAGTTTTTTTCAAGAAGAAGTTAATAAATAAGTATATATGGATGAAAGTGGCAAATGGAAGAGTGAAAGAAAGAGCATTGATGGATTATGTGTTGGTAGCATAGAGCATGACTGGTAGAGTAAAAGATGTACATGCATTTAGAGGTGTGGCTGCTGTGATGTCTGATCATTTTTTGGTTGAAACAAATGTGGTAGTAGCAAAAGAGTGGGGAAATAGAATGGGGGGATGTAGAAGGGAAATGGTGAAGGTGGAAGAGTTGAAAAAGCCATATGACAGGGTGAAAGAAAGAGAAGTTGGGGAGTTAGAGGAGGAATAGGGGTTGATGAAAGAATGTGTTGTGGGACATGCAAGTGATGTGTGTGGAAAGAGGTTTGTTGGAGGTGGCATGACGAGGGGCAGCGAGTGGTGGAATGAAGCGGTGAAAATGAAGGTGGAAGAGAAAAAGAGGGCTTTTGAGGAATGGCTGCAGTGTAACAGTAGGGAGAAGTATGAAAGATATAGGGAGAAAAATGTGGAAACCAAGCGGAAGGTAGTGGAAGAGAAGAGGTTGGCAAATGTCAGATGGGGACAGGATTTTGATAGGTCACATGAGGAGAATAAAAAGAAGTTTTGGAAAGAAGTGAAGAGAGTAAGGAAGGGTGGATCAAGGATGTAAGAGACAGTGAAAGATGTGAATGGACAGATATTAAGAGGGAATGATGCAAGGAATAGATGGGCAGAATATTTTGAGAGCTTGCTGAATGTTGAGGAAGATAGAAAGGCAGCTATAGTGGCAGTGGGGGGTGTTCAAGTGCAGTGATGGGAGATGAAAATGAGAGAGAGATTACAAGAGAGGAGTTGAAAAGGGCATTGTATGAAGCAAAAGCAGGTAAAGCACCTGGAATGGATGGTGTGAGAGCGGAGATGTTGAAAGAGGGGTGTGTGTGCATTGGAATGGTTAGTAAAAGTGTTTAATATGCTTTATGTTGTCAATGGTGCCAGTGGAATGGATATTTGCTTGTATAGTGCCCCTATACAAATGTAAGGGAGATGTGTATGAATGAAGTAATTTTAGGGGTATAAGTTTGTTGAGTGTGGTAGGAAAAGTGTATGGTAGAATACTGATTAATAGGATTAGGGATAAGAAAATGTGATCGCAGAAGTGCAGTGTGGTTTTAGGAGAGGTAGAGGTTGTATAGATCAGATTTTCACAGTTAGGCAGTTATGTGAGAAATATTTAGCAAAGGGTAAGGATGTGTATTTTGCATTTTTGGATCTGGAGAAAGTGTATGATAGAGTTGATAGAGAGGCAATGTGGAATGTTTTGAGGTTATATGGAATTGATGGTAAACTGTTGTATGCAGTGAAGAGTTTGTATGAGGTCAGTAGAGCTTGTGTTAGGGTAGGGAATGAAGTGAGTGAGTGGTTTCAGTGGGTGTGGGACTGAGACAGGGATGTGTGATGTCTCCATGGCTGTTCAATTTGTATATTGATGGAGTCGTAAGAGCGGTGAATGAGCGAGTGCGTAGTCGAGGTTTGAGAATGGTAGATGGGAATGATAACGAGTGGGAGCTGAATCAGTTGCTGTTTGCAGATGATACTGTGGTGGTGGCAGATTCAGAGGAGAAGCTGTGTCAGTTAGTGTCAGAATTTGGAGTGGTGTGTGACAGAAGGAAGTTGCGAGTGAATGTGGGAAAGAGTAAGGTTATGAGGTGTACAAGAAATGAGGATGGTGCTGGATTGAATCTTATGTTGAATGGAGAGACACTTGAGGAAGTTGATCAGTTTAAGTATTTAGGCTCGGTTATAGCTGCAAATGGCGGAGTGGAAGTAGATGTGTGTCACAGAGTGAATGAAGGAAGTAAAGTGTTGGGTGCGTTGAAAGGAGTGATGAAGAATAGAGGGTTGGAAATGAATGTTAAGAAAGTTTTGTATGAGAAAGTGGTTGTGCCAACTGTGATGTATGGATCAGTGTTATGGGGTATGAAAGTAAGTGAGAGACATAAACTAAATGTGATTGAGATGAAATGCCTAAGGAGTATGATTGGTGTATTTCGGTTGGATAGGGTTAGGAATGAAGTGGTGAGAGCAAGAACGGGCTTGAGGAAGTTGATCAGTTTAAGTATTTAGGCTCGTTTATAGCTGCAAATGGCGGAGTGGAAGTAGATGTGTGTCACAGAGTGAATGAAGGAAGTAAAGTGTTGGGTGCGTTGAAAGGAGTGATGAAGAATAGAGGGTTGGAAATGAATGTTAAGAAAGTTTTGTATGAGAAAGTGGTTGTGCCAACTGTGATGTATGGATCAGTGTTATGGGGTATGAAAGTAAGTGAGAGACATAAACTAAATATGTTTGAGATGAAATGCCTAAGGAGTATGATTGGTGTATCTCGGTTGGATAGGGTTAGGAATGAAGTGGTGAGAGCAAGAACGGGCTTGAGGACAGAATTGGCAGCCAGAGTATATATGAACGTTCTGATATGGTTTGGCCATGTGGAAAGAATGGATGATGAAAGACTTCTGAAAAAGGTGATGAATGCAAGAGTTGATGGGTTAAATGTTAGAGGGAGGCCTAGGTTTGGGTGGATGGATGGAGTAAGGAGAGCCCTGAATGATAGGAGAATGGATGTTAGGGAAGCAAGTGAGTGTGCTAGCAATAGGAATGAGTGGCGAGCGATTGTGACACAGCTCTGATGGGCATCTGCTGTTACCTCGGGGCTGCATCTTAGAGGTAGCCCTGTGGTAGGAGCAGTAGGGGAGTTGGCATTTATGAAGCGATGCAGATGTGGAAGAGCCGGGAGGATGGGCTGTGGCACTCCAGCAGTGCCATCTGAATGGTTGCTAGCTCCTTCGTCATTGCCCACAGAGCAAAGTAATCCCCTTATAGTTTCTTTTTTTGATGTCGGCTACCCCCCAATTGGGGGAGACAGCCAAGGTATATATATATATATATATATATATATATATATATATATATATATATATATATATATATATATATATATATATATATATATATATATATATATTATTTTTTTCTGTAAAAATCTGACAACCTCAACACTGATAAGTCGAAGCAATGTAAGACAAGGTATTACTGTAATATTAGGGAAAAATCCATATCAGACAAAGCATAAAAAAACATCGCATGGTACATTAGAAGTAAACAATATCATGAACAAAGCATGTATGATCAAAAGCATATAAGTAAAAAATTATAATTATTAGAGAAAAAAAAACTCTTTAGATGAGATATTAAAAGCAAATATCTGAGATATTAAAATCAAATATCTGAAGATTTGTGCTACTCCTTGCATATAGTCAAAAGTGAACAATAGAGCTGAGAGCTAATAAAATATTAGATATGGAAGTAGCATAGAAAAATGACAGAAGCTTTAGGAGATAAATCATTGTTACCTAACATAAGCATAGAGATGTTATAAAGTAGAAATGTTCTTCAATTTTATGGATACCTTAAGACAGTCATCACTGAAACCTTAATGTATATCTTATAATATAGCTATAACAAAACTTCTGTAGAAATAAGTTATATAACAAAATATATTACTTTTTTATATATTGGTTCTCAGCATATTATGTCGAGTTATTCTTTACACTGCGCTGTCACCCATTTATGGCATAAAGTTATATGGATCTTGTAAAGAAGAGGAGCTTCAGGGAGTTCTAGGGTTATTCATGTTTACGAGACAAGTCACTTAATCTAACAATTTTGAAGGTTGTATAACTTTATATGAGGGAGGGTTATTCACCTTTACAAGACTGGCTATATCAGAAGCAGACTAACTGGTCCAAGGAAGTATGGGTAAAAATTAGTTTCCCTAAAGAAAGATAAGGATAAAAAATCCTCTTCAGCTATGGCTATCAGTACATGGAGATTCTAACATGGCTGCACTGAGTATAGGAGAGAGTAAGAGATATCTGTTACATAGAGCAACAGTTTCTGATAGCAGTTTAATCTGGCATCCAGATAATACACAAGGTTAACAGAGACTTAAGATAAATCCTCGAACTGGAGAATGTACTGAAGCTACTTATAACAAATAATTATGAATCTACCATATTTGCAGACTTATTATAGGGAATGAATTATTCTCAAACCAAGTGATTCCAAAACAATTTATTAGATAGTCAAAGCTATACAAGAAGTAGAAGTCTCTACTTCCATTTAAGATTGAATATGACTGTCTAAAATAGAAATCTATTTATACATCTGAACTCAAGCTAGTTCTAATAAAAAAAAAAATACTTTCTTGAGCATAAGGCAATAAACCACAGATGAAAATAAGTAGCATTAACAAATATACGAACCTACTACTTACCTATTGTAACAGTGTATCTTGCTGGTGTGGCAATTTTGTACATTGCATATGCTATTGCATAATACCCCGCATTGCTGTTTCTTAAGTGGCTAAGAATATTCTCACTTGCTCCCATCCATTCCAACCATGGCACAATATCAACACCACTAAAAATAATTTTCATAATTATTTTTCAAATGGGTTAGAGTATTTCACTAAATAGGAAAGTGGCCACATATGTAATAAAGCAGCTGAAGAAACAGACCTTAACCTTGTCCTATATGTTCTTGCTTAATCCATAGTTGTTCTGTGGCAAGGACAGAAATTCCTGGAGATAGGGTTTTTCAGCAACATGTTCCCTTATCCCTTTTAATTAGTCCTAAGACACTGGGTAAAAAGTAGGTATTTTATGGTTTCAGTTAATTTACGAAATGAGTTAAGCTTAAATACAATCCTTGTAACATAAGTCTGTTGTAGTGGTGAGAACATGATAATTGACACTGTGCTGGTTTATGAAGATTTTATGTATTAAAATACAAAAGGTAAAAAACAGTTTCTACATTAACAAAATTTACAATGAAATATCTCACGAACTTTAATCAGAGGTACTGTTAACAGATTTCAATAATATAAAGCTTTGAATCATTAAAGCTTAATGTAACATCAGTTTCATTGAGTTCTAAACTTTGAATTACTAAAGCTTAATGTAACGTCAAGTTCAGTAATTTTAAACTCTGACTTACTGAATGAGTGATATCAACAATTAAAACATGCATTACATGGTATAGAAGGGATGATAGCAAATGAATATATATTAACAATCACAAAAGGCACCTGCAAGTGCCAAATAATAGAAGGAAAAGTACTGTACCTTTTTGCTGCAATGAAGAACGACCCATACCATACAATAGAAGTAGCAACATGAACTGGAATCAAAACATACCAGTACTGTTTGTACATTAACTTAAATTTCTGTACAAGTGACAGTTTCTCTTCCTTGTTCTCCTCAACATTAACAGCTGTGCTGCCCTTTTTGTTGGGAGAAGACTTCAAACCTTGAGTTTCATTATGATTTTCATCTGAAATAAAGTTTGAAGTAATAAATATAAAGCTTGTGACTTATTATTCATACAACTATCAGAATATATTTCTGTGATATACATAAAATAACTTTAGCTTGTTAAATTAGCTATTCCATGCATCAGTCATTATGACAGCATGAAAAATTCCATTTGCGGTCTAAGCATGTCTATGTAAAGTTATTTATGCAACTATATTAAAATATGATTACATTTCTGGTGATGTACACTAAGTCTTTGCATGAAACTCATAATATCATTAAAACTGCAAATATATTCTTATTGCGTTTCTAAGCATAATAACATAAATACGCATAAGTATTCTCTTCAAAAGTTATAATACATAAGCAAGAGAAAAAACAACCTACATATAGTATATTAAAAATATATATAACAGACAATAATATACTTACCAAGTGGAGAAGATGGTTCACTAGGAGGCTTTGTAGAGTATAATCGCACGTGACACTCCTTAAACGTAGTGTCAGGCATGGACCACAAAGGTAAAGGTGTAATACCAGATGGAGATACAGGAGGGATATGCATAGTGCCGCCAGTCATTTTCACTATAGTAAATGGGACGTGCTGAAGGTCTCTAAATTTGTGCTGCAATTTTCGATACTGCCAAGTACCTACAATATTAAAAAAATGACTAAATATTCATTCTTAAATATATTCATATAAATACTCCAGTAACGTTTTCATAATTAGGTATATCTCACAAAGAAAAAATGGATAACTAGCAATCAAAACTAACACAAACAAACAAGCACTTTTGAATAAGGAACTAATACACGTTATATAATATAGGACTATACTTAATACATCTATCTATTTCAACATAACTTGAGGGCAAAGTGCGGAGTAAAAGCAACTAAATATAGTTGCACCAAAAATTCTGATTTAAAAAAAAATTATTTTGTCACTATTAATTCCCATAATGGAAGCGGACACAGACAGATTGGAGTTGGGGAAGTAAGGCTGCATGCCCTCTCTAATGCCCTGTAGTGGGTTCGATCACAGGTTTGTCTCTTCCTGAATTGAGCCTTCTAATCACTACCCAACTGCAGTCCCCAATTTTAATACATGAGTAAATTGCAAGATGTACCTTGCTGAGCAAGCTGCAACTAGTCACTCAAGGCACCTCTGCAGGTTCTCCAAAAACACAAATTCTACACAGTTGCTTGGAAAGTTGAAGGGATGATTAAAATCATGTAAACTGTAGTGTTGACTTGCGAATACTCATCAGGTCATTCAACCTTATGTATCAACTACAAGAAAAGAAAATGGCAACAACTTCAATTCTCCATGCATACTTTTCTCATCCCAATACGTAATTACACCGCAAAGAACTAAACGACGCACGTGTTTTCAAGTGAATCACAAGTTCAAAAGACTTTAGAATAACAAGTCGAGTGTCTCAGATAATTTATCAGACAGCTTATCTGATATGATACATATGGGGCATTTTCAGTGCCCGCTGCTTGAGCATATAAACCTAAAAATCTACAATATACTGTACCATCCTAGGGTACTCTTAGAAACATACAATGAGGGAATAAAAATTTAATGACTACAATAGACTTAAAGGCAAATGTTCACTGTTCCAACACATTCTCTAGATTTTACTATATTATCACAGTAGCCGAGAGGTTAGAATACTCAGCTTGGAAGTTAACAGATCAGCAAACAAGACCAAAGTGGGGCATTAGGATATGTACCCAATCTTAATTCCCCAACTACACTGTTTGTGTCCATCACCATAGTTGGGATTAATAAACAACACATAAAACGTAAACACGAACACTATAGCCCACGTATACAATGCAAAACGAGAACTGGTAGGATGGAGAACTTATGTGTATATTATGATAAACCCCAATTAGTTTCCAAGTTGTAACAAAGTATGCTAAACATAAAAAAAAATAAAGTTCATTAATGAAACGGAATTTTAGTATGTTTGATAACAGATTCTTTCTAGCCCCTCTACATTTGTATACCATAATAGGTGTACATAAAAATTCAAATAATATTGATAATGTTCACTATGCCTGCACATATAAATGAACCATTTCCATTCATATACAAAATTTTTTTTAATGATAGGTGGGCCTGGGAACGAAGAAAACAAAAAGAGATGTGTAACGAATATTTGGTGTTGATGTAGGCACTGAAAAAAGATTAACCTTGTACACAATAAAATGATAAAAGTGAAAAGTTATCTTGAGAAGATCAAATAATGCATATGTACAGCGTGGATAAATAATCACAGATATATCAGCAGGCTTATCAGATAAGAGGTGTCATACTATATTACCATATGGAGTAAAATGATTTAGTGTACAGTATTTCATTTCATTTACTGTGACATTCAGTAAGAAATATAAATTTCTATAGTTCTCTTCATCCGGAAATTATATAATGATATGAATATTCTGGATCTGGGCATTTAGTTAAGACTTATTTTATTCATTAATATGAATATTAAACTGTCTTCAATGTCTGGGTGGATATGGGGGGTTGTTATGAGATGAAGTGGTGGGGGTAAACCAGTTGCAGCTATCAGCCTCCTGAAAGATGATCTTTGCCTGCTCACTCTGTCGTTGATCTAAGTAGGGTGGTACCCTTTATTCCCAAGAAACTAAATGGAGTGATTGAGGAGGTACATTAGCTTCTGGTATATGTTTGTGCTTTGACATGGTCACCCCCTTGCAAGGGGAATTGTGGTCATTGCACTGTATATACTAAAAGTATTACATTTGTAAGTAAAGACAGCTATGGCCTGCTGAGAGAACAGCGATCTAAAAGAATAAAATAAACAAACCAATGCCAGCAAAAAGTATCTTTCAAAAATCTTCTAAACAAAAATATACAGACTGATGGACAAAATTGAATAGAAAAAAATATCCAAAGACTTTCCCAATAATATTCATTGTATTGTCATAGATAAAGGAAACAAAAGTCTTACTAGTTCGGACCAAAATAAAAAAAATAAACCAGTAGTGCTAACCACATACGCAACCAACACTGCATACATTCACTGAGAACTCTGTGGGAGAGCCCAGGATCGGCAGTGGTTTCCTTACGGGTGTTAAGCCACGTATCTTATGGAACAACAACAACAACAACAATTTCGTAGTTAGTCTATAGAGTTGTGATCATAAGGAGATGATAAAATGAATTCTAGTGTACACAAACAAATTTGATTATATTAATAACAGTCTATTCTTAGATAACAATATAACAAACACAAGAGATTATATTCATAACAATCTTGTCTTAGATAACTTCATATCACAATCACTGTTATTATCTGTCATTTCCAGATGATATCACTAGATTATCAGCAACAAAAAATATGAGTAATAATTATCTTTGTGATGTTACTATTTTACATATATAACCTCTCCAGATTAAGAATTAAATAACACAAAAGAATAATTTTTCACAATTTATCTCTATATAAAAGAGCCATAGTCCCCCTTGTAGGGAGGGTGGCTGAGTAAAAGCAATAAACCTTGACTCTTTGTGGGAAGAATAGACAAGGGAGGGAATTTCCAGTCCCCTTGCTCTGCCCTGTGTAGTCAGCCTTTACAACAAATTGGGGAACATGGAGGAGGTATTCTTGCTCCCTTCCCTTTTTCATCCTTAAAGTCTTTATTTGATTCAAATCTAAACCGGAGGTAAAAGTAAAATAAAATAATTTGAATTTTTCACAATTTATTCACAAGAGATTTTTAGGCCACGCCATAGTTTATTATGTTTCCTTCATAAAGCCTTGATATAGTTTCCAAACATCATGCATGACTAACAATGTTTGACTATCACTTTGTGCCAAATGATTTAAACTTATTGATATCCTGGTTGTCAAGGCTATTCCTTCACAATGCCTTGCTCCGGTTTACTGTCATTCGTACACCTAGTAAACTTGTCCTCTATTTCACTAATCTCAATTTGCCATCTTTTCCAGCTCTTCAAACCAGGTGGGCAATCTCTCTTTTCCACTCTTAACAACTTTATGCATTCCAATACAATTATACAATGGCTGCAATCCCCTTTGTAAGGGGAGTGGTAGAGTCAAAGCACACATTCACCAAAAGCCAAACATACCTCAATCACTTCTCTTAGCTCTTTGAAGAAAAGGGGTTACCACAAAAACCCAATCATTATCCAGCTTGGGTCATCCACAGAGTAAGTGTGAAAGAATCTTCTATCATTAGTCTCGAAAGCCGTAGCAGGATTACCCCCAAATGTTTTTCATCTGTATTCCCGAACATCCTTTTAACTCTACTCCGTTACTCCATAAATCCCACCAGTTCCAAAACTCCCTGTGTGAGACTATTTCTTTTCAGCAATTCAACAATTTTCTGCTTACCTACATTTACCTATCCTCTCAAACATTCCAAATATGTGCAGTGCATATAATAATTATTACAATAATCAGGTATGAATTGTTTTTCACAATCACATCGACTTTCAAATTTTCCCACCTAGCCTGTGGATGATTCAAGCATGATGGTAGGGAGAGTTATGGAAACCCTTTATCTCCAAGGAACTAAGAGGAGTGCGAGGTGTGTTTTGACTTGTGGAGAATGTGTGTTCTCAGGCTCAGCCATCCCTCTTACAAGGGAGAATGAGCCCACTATATATAAAATAAATAAATTAAGATTCCATAGCAATGGTCACACGTGAACAGATTATATCAGCATCTCATGTTTTTCCTCGAGATTAAGAACCACAAATAGCTGTACTTACTTTTATAATAGTTTATTCCCTCAAGGAGGGCAAGAATAATTCCTATATGGAACTGGGAATCCCTTTCTTTGTGTTTTCCTCTCACAAAGAGCCATGTTTTTGGTTTGCCTCAGCTGTCCCCTTTATATGGGGAATTACAGCCAATGTACATAAAACAGATACAGTATTATTTTATGAAACATACATTTCTATATCATGCCAGTCTTTTGTGTGTGGCTCATAAAACAATACAATATTTTGTGAGTGTAGCTCATAAAACAATCTGATCAGACTCGATGTACAAGATACCAGCCCACCATTGTATTACAGGTCTGATGCTAAGAATATGACGCATTCTTTAAGACCAAGCTGAATACAGCCTAACTTAGCATACTGAAATCTTTTGTCTATTCAGTACATCAGCAGGTTGAACAATGTGTTCTATTAATAAGTATATCCTAGGCTGTAAAAACAATTCAGGATCGAAAATGACAGAAAAATTCAGAATTCCTCAAATTGCATTTATGCAACTGCCTTTGTTTTAATTTGCATATATTTTATCAAAGTATTGCACACCAGAGTCACATTGCATCTTGAGACGCTTATTGTATTGCAAAAAGATATTGTTTCAGCTATTATACACAAAATGAAAGTCTATACAAAAATTTTGCCTAGGGGTCAAAGCATACTTGGTCTTACCAGCAAAGGCATGTGGTTAGTTAAATGCAATGAAATCATGAATAAAATAACAGTGCATTATGCATATAAACATCAGATAAAACTCACTATGTATTGAAGATACTCTTAGAAGCGCACTATGGCAGTTGGTCTCGGTTTGTATACAGCAACAACTTTTAAGTTTTGGATATTTCAGAAGTTGTTTTTTAGATACCCTCATCACTACACCAGCCACCTGAAAAAAGTTAATAAAATTATTACATGAAGCTGAATACATTCTACTTTTCCACATAATAGGTTCCCTGTGAGAGGGCTTGGTCACCCAGGCAATTACATCACTACTCACGCAACAAAATTTTTTCTGCACTGTGGAGTGACTCTCTTGTGGTCATTCCTCTAATACTCCTTCTAGCCATAGACATCGAGAACAATCCAAGGCCCAACACTTTCTACAATGAAACATAGTACTAACACTTGAAACTTCTCACAATGCTCACTATGCCAGCTTTCAAAATCATCCCCTACTTATAGTCACTCCATCCCTCAACTCAACCATCATTACAAACTTCTCCTTCTGCTTTTCTCCCATCTACACCACAACCTCACCCCCTGCTACAAAATTTAATACACACCAAACACACAAAATTGATATTCTACAATTTAAGATACATGGCATAAACACGGAGGAAAAATAAAAAAAAGAACTCAAACAAATCATTAACATCATAACTTAAACATTACTGCCAAGTGCACACAAATTCTCTTTACCCCCCATATGACTCTGCCTCACAAATACAATCAGTCAAAGTGTGCACTGGTAAAACATCAGTCAAATAATAATCATAAAAACATACATCCCCCAAAGTACCTAACAACTTCATCCCACAAGTACAATGGTCACTTATACTGCATACATCCTATCCAGTGATATTAAAACAAAAACGTTAGCAATTATTTTGACAACCTCTACTTGGACAGAGAGCTGGTTTTGTATATATATATATATATATATATATATATATATATATATATATATATATATATATATATATATATATATATATATATATATATATATATATATATATATATATATATACAGTGATCCCCCGCTAGATCGCGTCTCTTGGTTCGCGTTTTCACTGTACCACGGTTTTTTCTTTGGGCAAATTATTATTTCATTTTTGGGGTATATGCAAAAATATTAAAATATTAAAAAAATAAAAATTTTCAGTATTTTAATTTTTTTATTGAAAAAAAAAAACATATTTCATTATCTAATTGATAAAAAAAAAAAATTTCCCAGCCTACGAATAATAACAGTAAAAAATAGTAAAAAACATAAATTTAGATATACGTACGTAGAGTATAACTCACAGTATTGCATCATGCGAAATAGTGTCTGAGAGCGTACAATGTATTGGGGTCGCAGCTACGTGAGCTAGCATATGTATTTATATTTCCAGTAGTTTCATGATTTTATTGATAAAAAAAAATGTATTTCTCAGCCTAAGAATAATAAAACAGTAAAAAATAGTAAAAAACATAAATACTAACAGTATTGCAACATGTAAAATACAATACCGTTATCAGCGTTTCGGACAAAGGCTCATTCAGTCTAACTCACGTGTGCGCCGTTCACGTTGTGCTTATTAAACGTTTTGCTTTTGTTCGATAGCGTACAATGTATTGGGGTCGCAGCTACGTGAGCTAGCATATATATTTATATTTCCAGTAGTTTCATGATTTTATTGATAAAAAAACGTATTTCTTAGCCTAAGAATAATAAAACAGTAAAAATTAGTAAAAAAAACAAATACTAACAGTATTGCAACATGTAAAATACGATACCGCTATCAGCGTTTCGGACAAAGGCTCGTTCAGTCTAACTCACGTGTGCGTCGTTCACGTTGTGCTTATTAAAACGTTTTGCTTGTGATTTTTTTACTCGCATATTTTAACCTTTGCAATGCCTCCCAAGCATCCTTCATCTTCTAAGGCTTCTTGTAGTGAGCCTAAGTAGCAAATGAAAATGTTAACCATAACAGATAAGGTAAGTTTACCTATCACGTACGTATAAATTTACGTTGCATGCTGTTATTTATAAAGTAAAGGGTGGTTTTTTAACAGTGCAGGGAGGGTTTATACAGTAAACATAAAAATAATAGTAAAATACCTATGTACATGAGTATGTCATATAAATTTACGCTTGCATGCTGTTATTTATGAAGTAAAGGGTGGTTTGTTAACAGTACAGGGAGGGTTTATACAGTTTATAAGGTGTAACGTAAAAATAAATTAAAATATCTATGTAAATATAGGCTGATCCTACTCCGCGATTTTCCTGTCTCGCCGGGTCCCGAAACCGAACCCTCGCGATAACGGGGGGATCACTGTGTATATATATATATATATATATATATATATATATATATATATATATATATATATATATATATATATATATATATATATATATATATATATATATATATATATATATATATATATATATATATATATATATATATATATATATATATATATATATATATATATATATATATATATATATATATATATATATATATATATATATATATATATATATATATATATATATATATATATATATATATATATATATATATATATATATATATATATATATATATATATATATATATATATATATATATATATATATATATATATATATATATATATATATATATATATATATATATATATATATATATATATATATATATATATATATATATATATATATATATATATATATATATATATATATATATATATATATATATATATATATATATATATATATATATATATATATATATATATATATATATATATATATATATATATATATATATATATATATATATATATATATATATATATATATATATATATATATATATATATATATATATATATATATATATATATATATATATATATATATATATATATATATATATATATATATATATAACCCAGCCTCTGGGTTGCTAGAAATAGCAGCCCAGTGCCGGTCCCAAGCCCGGAAAAATGGGGAGGGTTGGCGTCAGGAAGGGCATCCGGCTGTAAAACCCTTTTGCCAAAACCCATGGATAGCAGTCGAGAGAATACCGAAGATGGCCAGGGCGTACCCCGCTCACGCGACGCACAGAGGAGCCCGACCTCTGTTGAAACTGGACGAGGGTTACCGCATCAATATGGACGGGTGCGGCTAAAGAAGCGAGTCCATACCCTGAGGATTGCTACTCTTAACATCGGTAGCATGACCGGTAGAGGAAGAGAAGTTGCGGATTTGATGGAGAGAAGGAAGATTAACATACTGTGTGTACAAGACACAAGATGGAAAGGAACTAAAGCTCGAGATTTGGGTGGAGGCTACAAGTTGATATACAGTGGAGCGGATGAGAGAGGAAGAAATGGAGTGGGTGTGGTGCTAGACCCCCAAACCAAGGAGGAGCTGGTGGAGGTGGTGAGGAAGAGCAGCAGGATTTTGAGGATCAAGTTGGTATATGGTCAGGAAGCAATAAACGTGATCAGCGCATATGCCCCCCAAGTTGGGTGCGATGACGCAGAGAAGGAAACGTTTTGGCAAGAAATGGACGAAGTACAGAGGGAGGTCCCGCCGGGGGAGAGGTGTGTCGTGGGCGGCGACTTAAACGGGCATATAGGACATGACAACGATGGAGTGAGACGAGTTCATGGAGGCAAAGGTACTGGAGTGAAAAACCAGGAGGGGAAGAGCGTGCTGGAATTTGCCATAGCATTTGACATGGCGATCCTGAACACGTTCTTCATGAAAAACAGCTACCGGACATACAGGAGTGGTCCCAGAGAGAGTCAAATCGACTTCCTCCTGTATCGAAGAGAAAACATCCGAGAAGTGGAAGACTGTAAAGTACTACAAGGAGAGAGTGTGGGAGCGCAGCACAGCCCAGTTGTGGCGAAGCTGGTTGTAAGGACGCGAAGGACCAGAGTCGAGAGGGGAGAACCTAGGATCAAGAGGTGGAAACTCAAGGATGAGGTGGTGCGGCAGGAGTTCAAGAGGAAAGCACTACAAAGGATAGAAGAGGCAGAGGAGGTGGATCAGTGGTGGAAAAGGAACAGTGAAGTGATCACGAGTACGGCAGAGGAAGTACTCGGAAAGTCATCTGGAAAGAAGCCGAGAAACGGAAAAGAGTCTTGGTGGTGGTCCTCAAATTGCAAAGAGAAGATAGAAAAGCAGAAAGAGATGAAGAAAGCTTACGACAAGGAAAGAACAGAGGAGCGTAAAGCTATGTTGAAAGATGCAAATAAGGAGGCGAAGAGGGCTGTAGCACAGGCGCGTGCAGCAGCACTGCAGGATATGTATGAGAACATTGAAACAAAGGAGGGACAGAAGAGAATCTATAAGTTAGCAAAAGAAAGGAACAGATCGACAAAGGACCTAACATCAATAAAGCAAATCAAGGATAAGAACGGAAGAGTGCTTACTGACCCCGACATGATTAAAATGCGGTGGAGGGACTACTACGAAGAACTTCTAAATCAGGAAAATCCAAGAATACGAAGAGGTGAAGGAGTGGGAATGGAGGGAGAGGTAGACCCTGTGAGTGAGGCGGAAGTCAGAGAAGCGTTGAAGAAGATGAAAAATGGAAAGTCAGTAGGGCCAGACCAGATTCCTGCAGAGGTATGGAAGAGTTTGGGTGAAGAAGGGATACGGGTGCTGACAAAGTTCCTGAACATGGTGATGAAGGAAGAGACTATCCCGAACGAGTGGAGAGATAGTATAATGGTACCGATTTTCAAAGAAAAGGGAGACATCCAGAGTTGCAACAACTATAGAGAAATTAAGCTAACATCTCACACTATGAAACTGCTGGAAAGAGTGTTGGATAAAAGGCTGAGGGAGGAGACAGAAGTTTGTAGTGAGCAGTTTGGTTTTATGAAAGGTCGAGGAACAATGGATGCAGTATTCGCAATGAGGCAGACAACGGAAAAATATAGAGATAAGCAAAGAGGGCTGTACATGGCGTTTATTGACCTGGAAAAAGCTTATGATCGGGTCCCAAAAAGCGAGGTGTGGAGGAGTATGAGGTCGAAGGGAGTGAAGGAGAAGTATGTCAAGATAGTTCAGGACATATACAGGGAAGCCACAACAAGAGTAAGAAGTACAGTTGGCACTACAGAGCCTTTTCAGGTGAAAGTTGGACTCCATCAGGGATCAGCTCTTAGCCCCTATCTATTTAACCTTCTCATGGATGTGATGGTGGAGGAAGTGACAAAGGAGGCACCATGGAGCATGCTCTTTGCAGACGATATTGTTTTGGTCTCCGAGAGCCGTGAAGAATTGCAAGAGAGGTTGGAGCTATGGAGGGGTTTGCTGGAGGATTACGGACTGAAGGTGAGCAGACAGAAAACGGAGTACATGGAGTGCAATGTGACACAAGGAGGCGGCCTGTTCATGCAAGACCACAAGCTCCCAAAGGCGGACGCCTTCAAATACCTCGGCTCCTACGTAACGAAGGATGGAGACCTAGAGAGAGAGATTGATCATAGGATCCAGGTAGCGTGGAACAGCTGGAAGAGAACATCAGGGGTGCTATGTGACAAGAAAATCAGTGCTAGAGTGAAAGGAAAAGTGTACAAGTCAGTTGTGAGACCAGCGTTGCTGTACGGAGCGGAGACGTGGCCGGTGAAAAAGGTTCAAGAAAGGAAGATAGATGTCGCAGAAATGAGAATGCTGAGGTGGATGTGTGGGGTGACGAGGGAGGACAGGATACGAAATGACCGGATCAGAGGTACAGTGAAGGTGGTGGAGGCGTCAGCGAAAGCGCAGGAGAGGAGATTACAGTGGTTCGGTCATGTGAAGAGGAGAGAAGAAGACTACGTGGGTGTGAGAGTGATGGAAATGGACATGGAGGGCAGACGTAGACGAGGAAGACCTAAACTACGGTGGAAGGACCGACTGAAGGAGGATCTCAGAGAGAGACTGCTGGAGGAGGAGCAAGTGATGGACCGGAACCAGTGGAGACGACTAGTGAAGAGATGCGACCCCATATGAAAATGGGAACCTAAATAGAGGAAGAATAAATATATATATATATATATATATATATATATATATATATATATATATATATATATATATATATATATATATATATATATATATATATATATATATATATATATATATATATATATATATATATATATATATATATATATATATATATATATATATATATATATATATATATATATAATTCTTAATAATATTCATCAACACATCCTCTCCATACATTATATTTCGTTCATCGAACCACTCCCCTACTTCAATATGGAGGATGCTCAAAACCCCAGGTTCTGATCACCTTCCCATAATAATTAACACCAAAATACGAATCACCCCAGCTGGTCACACATACACCAACTACAAAGAGCAAATTTTTGAGCTATTACTATGAAAAAGAGAACAACAATTTGAAACTTTTAAAAAGTAACCCAATTACAAACATAATTGCTACTGTTCACTCTTTAGACACAAAACTTCAAATTGTAAAAAAAATCCATCCATCCATGTAACAGAGAAGACAACCCCAATATCGCGCTAAAATATCAAGACCTCATCCTTTAATGTGCTACACTAAAACATTCCGTAACACTTCACACACTGGAGAGCACATGACAAATACAAGATCTTAACACACAAGTCAACAATAAAATATTACAAACATTAAATTGGAAAACTTACCTGTAAAAACTTGACCAATAAAACATACACGAAAAAAATCTACAAGGCAGAGCTGATTTCCAACAGTAACAACAAAATCACATGCTGCCATCACAACAACAGACACTACCCACCAAAAAAAAAAAGGCAAATACCCTCATCAATCAATTATCTTACCTAAGTCATCATCACCCCAATCGTGACAACTGACATGTCTCATACATAACAGACAGTTCCCTAAAGATCAAGACTAAGCCCTTCCATTAACCATCAGAATCAGATGAAGCACATCATGACCGATTTCTGTGGCCCTGAGAATATAGGCAGCATACACCTTGGACACCTGGGATGAAAAGGCATACAAGCACTCACTAACAGAGCAAACTACAGCTACTTGTATAACACCCAACATCTGGAAGCATGATGACATTAATTACAATCCCCAAACCTTAAAAAACCACAATGCTACTCACTACACAGCATCCCAACAAACTACTAAGTACCCCCTCTAAATAAACCGAATGACTGCAACATATTACACTCTACATTCCTTAGCCCCGTCACAACAAGGTTTCAAAGCATTAGATGCCACAAACACCCTTACAGAACTGACACAAAGAATTCTCAATGGTATCAATTTGAGCTAGATCAGCACATGACACTTCTCGTCACACAAGGCCTAAGTAGAGTTTAAAACCATCCTCCACCACAACCTCACAAATAAAATTTTCAACATAAGTCATGCATATTAACATAAAAAAAAAATTATTTGCCAATTAGCGTACAATATTGCACCTTCAAACTGTATATTATGCTGACAAAATACTTATGCCTCAGTAAAGTCATCTGAGAATTTTCTTAGAAGTCTGTAAGGCGACAAAAGAAATGGATTTGCTACAAATTAAAAAATACTGGAATTGTTATACAACCCAACAATCCTCAAAACATTGTGGCTTTAACCTGACTAGTACAGTTATATAATATTTAACCGTTACATCCAACTGAGAAATTTCCTTTACACATATATTACCTATATGTAATAAAACTAATCAATCTGAGTTAGTCTACAAAGAGATAGAGAGCTTATGCATACCTGCACAGAAGGCTTAAATAAGAACTGATGACTGAGCAGCATTATTTATTTTGCAGTTATGGCTAATGACAATCCAGTATCATTGTGTTATTATAAAATGGTCCCTTCCTATTAGTCCAGCCCAACCTGTTATTGACACTGCACCATCAACCTAAAAACATAAAAATAAAAACAGAGATGAATGAAGCATATGTTAAGAGTGAAATAAGACTGTAAATTTTATCAGCAAACATGATATGCAGTTAGATATTTCAAGAATATCCATATAAAAAAAAAAAAAAATAAAGGACAGCCTTGATTAGCTGACCCTCCTACATTGTTGATTCCTTTATTGCACTTCTATGCATTGCGCTATAAAATGCTGAATACATAACTATATATAGGGGGACCGTGGTAGTGCAGTGGTTCGAGAACTCGACTCAGGAAGTGACAAACCTGTGTACAGCCCACCACACACAGGTCTTTAGGAAGGGCATTTAGCCTTAACTCCCCAGCTCCAACCTGTCAGCGTCTATCCCAATCGAATGGGAATTAGGTGATAATAAAAAATAATACAATTACATGTTACATGTACAGCACATCTTGAAATTTATAAAGTTGGAGAACGTACTGTACATACTAAAAACATGAAACAATACTCATTTCTGGTTGTTAATGAGCAAACTGAGGCTTACGTAGTTAAATAATTCGTGGTCATGGGCCACCGCAAGGATTTCTCGCTAGACTAATCAGGTCTCTGTGAATACTGGATATTTTACTTGGCTTGAGACTACTTAATTTCTTCTTTTTTAAGCTACTAAGAATCAGTGACCTTAACAGTAATTATGATGGCAATAATCTTGAAATTAAATTCTAGAAAAAAAGATTAAAATTGTCATACTCATGTTGCATTATGAGGTTCTTATTGATATATTTCAGTTTTATAAGCTAATTCAAACGGCTACCTATCTCTAGAGTGAAAACAAAATATCCTAGAAAATAATGGAAAAAATTATCTGCCATAACCATAATCGATTCACTGAGATGACATAAAATCACATTAACACACTAAAATAGTAAATATCTCCATCACAACAACACACGTGCCTCACCCAAGACTCTCGAACGCAATATAACTATTTCTCCACTCACTGCTTTACCTACGCCTTCCTGCATCGGATGCATTCGCATGCAACACTAAACTACGAATGCCACAGTCTCTGATGCCAAGTTCTTACTGCCAGTCCCCTTAAAGATCCCTCAAAACCCGCTAATTACGACTTTGATTGAATCACGTAACACCGGACCATGAGTGATTAGTGGAGAATAATCACTGGAAGAAAACTTAAACCGTCTTCTTCAACCCAAAAACATTATAGTGGCAGGTTTTAGTCTCGCAAATTAGAAATGAAATGAAGAATATTACCTTCATAGGCATAAATTACATAACGTTACTCAACGATAGTTTTAAAAAGATATTTATAAGTCAACTCTCGCTCTCTCGATCCAAAATACACCGTGATGTTATGACGAAACTGGATGCGTTCCCTAAACTAAATCCGTCTAAATTTTGTAAATGCATTAAGTATTTATGAATTAATTATATGTAATATGATTACACATAGAAAAGAAGTCATTATTTTGCTTTCAATTTATATA
Source organism: Halocaridina rubra (assembly GCA_037179515.1). Classification (NCBI taxonomy): domain Eukaryota; kingdom Metazoa; phylum Arthropoda; class Malacostraca; order Decapoda; family Atyidae; genus Halocaridina; species Halocaridina rubra. The sequence goes on along the minus strand of JAXCGZ010013243.1, from coordinate 41,264 downwards.
AAAAAAATTTCCTAATAGGGAAAGTTGCAATAGTATCAATAAGAAGAATTATACCATCATCAGCGGCCTCTTATTCAAGTTGAGATTATATTGAAAAATACCTAAATCAGCTGTTACTTCCCGTCCCATTCCCATTGCTTATTTTCTCTACCCATTATATATATATATATATATATATATATATATATATATATATATATATATATATATATATAGAGAGAGAGAGAGAGAGAGAGAGAGAGAGAGAGAGAGAGAGAGAGAGAGAGAGAGAGAGAGAGAGAGAGAGAGAGAGAGAGAGAGAGAGAGAGAGAGAGAGAGAGAGAGAGTAGGAAAAGCCCATTAATTAAAATTATCTTTTCCTACCATTTTAGACGGTATGCTTACAGTTCAGTGTTATTAATATATATATATATATATATATATATATATATATATATATATATATATATATATATATATATATATATATATATATATATATATATATATATATATATATATATATATAAAACCTAAGTTAGGTTAGGGTCCTCTGCAGGAACCGTGCGTTTAGTATGCTAAAATGTATTTTTTATTTCATAAATTTTTGAACTGCATGTATATATCGGCTGATTGTGGGCGGAGAATGTTAAAGATCAAAGGCTGCACCCAGTCGCTTCCTTCACATTTACAATATTCGCGTGTTTCTCGTGAAATAGAATTATATATATATAATATATATATATATATATATATATATATATATATATATATATATATATATATATATATATATATATATATATATATATATATATATATATATATATATATATATATATATATATATATATATATATATATATATATATATATATATATATATATGTATATATATGTATATATATATATATATATATATATATATATATATATATATATATATATATATATATATATATATATATATATATATATATATATATATATATATATATATATATATATATATATATATATATATATATATATATATATACAGTCACCGTGGCTCAAGCGGTAGCATCCGCGACTTTGAGGCGTCAGGTCGAGGGTTCACGGCCCGTCACGGTCTGAGGTTAGCAAGGGCATGCACTCAAGGTAACGATTACATATGACAAAACAATTACTTCGCAAGAAGGCAATCGTCCTAGCCCTTGATAGGAAAGGGAGTCCATGACGTAAAACCGGAACCAAACAATCATATATATATATATATATATATATATATATATATATATATATATATATATATATATATATATATATATATATATATATATATATATATATATATATATATATATATCATTGTGGCATTTAATCAATCAGACCTATCACAAAAAAGAGCAAAAAATTAATTATAAGGAAAGTGAAGCATATAATTACAATTATAAGAACCAAACAGTTTATGAAATAGAGCACGAAAACTAAAACACATATATCATAAAGCTGGAAAATTAGAACTTGCTCTGCAAATTATGTTAAACATATATTGCACAAACCAGAAACAATATATATTTAGCATCAAGTACACAGCAATATTAGTGTATGTGTTTTTGTGCTTTAGTGCTCTAGTTTATATATTGTATTGACATTATTCTTATATTAATAGCATATGTTTTGCTCTGTTTTATCACAGGTCTAATGATGTCAGTATTATATGTCGAAACGTCAAGATAAAATTATGTTAATGTTTATACAAGCTTTTGTGTTATATATATATATATATATATATATATATATATATATATATATATATATATATATATATATATATATATATATATATATATATATATATATATATATATATATATATATATATATATATATATATATATATATATATATATATATAGTAAGGAAGCCCATCAGTGAAACAAAACTTATAAAACAACGCCATATTTCGGATCCTAACTGGATCCCTTCTCAAGCACAACTTGGATCCCTGGATCCGAAATACTGTATAGCGTTGTTTTATGTTTTGTTTCACTGATGGGCTTCCTCACTATTTAGTGCTGTATGCTAACAGTTTGTAATTATCTATCTATCTATCTATCATATCATATCATATCATATATATATATATATATATATATATATATATATATATATATATATATATATATATATATATATATATATAAGGTTATCCATATTTATAGCAGATATTGTCGAGATCAGTCGTACTGAGTAGGTGATGTCCCGTCGTATAATTAGAAGAAGAAGATGACGGGACATATTTCCTTAGTTATCTAACAAAAAAGCAAGAAAAAGTGACACCATATTTGTTGTTGTGGAGCTTGTTATTTTGATATTTATTCTCTAGGGCCACTCACCAGAAGTCAATGAAATTTATTAAATGCACAGAACTTAAATTTACTACGTAAATTTTCAAGAAATATTTAAGAAATATATCATGAAAATTTATGTCTGAAGGAATGGTGAGAAAAATAGCAGTTTGTTCCTGAATATGCCCCATTTTAAGGTTTTCTGGTACTTTTGAGGTTTTGATTTCTTGTTGATTAAATGTTCACATTCACACCCTCCGATGAGTCATGAGAAGATTAAGCACTGAAAATAATATATAGATATATATATTTGAAAATGCAGTATCGACCTTTCTTGAATGGGGGGAGGGTGAACTAACCTAAGCTTATACCTCAAATTATTATTTTTTTTTTTGCTAATTGGGGTTGTCGTTAAAAGTGACCTGAAGTTCTCATGAAATTAGTTTAAGGTACATGTTTGACACTCCCAGTTAGGAACAAAGTTCTCATGAAATTTCTTATATTATGTTAGCCTCAGTTGGGTAAGATTTGTTCACCCACAGCCAAGAAAGTAGTTCATAATTGAAGTTATTTTTGCTATAAGTATGTTATATATGTTTTCAGTGTATTATGATTTCATTCACTCGGAGATGGAATGTTAACATTTGCTGTAAGAAGGCATGCACTTGACTTTGATCAACGTAAAAGACAGTAGTTTGAATTAAATTCCTCTTACCTTGATATTATGTGTTATGTGGAATAACGCCAATGAGGAGTCAGTATGGGCAACAAGCAATAACAATAACACTGAAAGACAGCACGAACCAAAAAAAAAACATATCAAACTGGCCGCTAAACAAAGCATAAACATCACCAAAAACACAACCTCTCTGCACATCGACTGGATCTCTAATACTCTCACCTCCACTCACTCACCCAACTCAGTACCAACAACTCTCTGCCATACGTTAACTACCAAACTACTTTTAGACTTAGTAACCTACACGCCCCCTGATCTCGACAACATACAACACACCAAGTTGTGTAGAAGTACAAACAAAATTGTTTAAAAACAACAGAAAATCCACAAACCAACAAAAATCAAGACAATCTATGATTGATACTAAATTAAAGAAAAGAAAAAAGTTAACGTATGCAGATTTACAACAGAATTATCTCACTCAGACATATAGTCCTCCAACTCAGAAACATAGCTATGCAACCAGGCAAGTTGTCGTCTTGTTCGCCTGGGACATGTATCTGTTAAAATATGCACATCATCAGATGTACTATCTCCTCCACTTTTTGGTATCTTAACCCTATCCTCCTCATCTGAGTCTTCAGACAAAGACTGAGGAATAATTACTTTCCTAACATCGAGTATGTGACGTGGCATACCATCTACAGACACATTGTTTTTGGACGAGATACCAGTAATGTGGCTTTTCTTCCATTTAGTTGGACATTGTGTATTTGGTTGTTTCACCTAGACTTCCTCACCAAAGAAGACTCGTCTTTATCAATCTCTCGCTTAATCATTGTATGCCTCCATTCATATTTAAATATAAGATGCTGTGGCACCAAATTTTCATCCTGACCTGACCTAAGAGTCATATTGTACCAGAATACTGCTTCTATTGGTGATAGGTGACCCCTCTCAGCAATAGCTTTCACCGTACGGTGATGTGTTTCCTCTGTACCATTGCCTCAAGGCCGGTACACAGCTCTAAACATTCCTACAGTATTCCATCTCTCCAGCACTTGCCTTAGTAATGATGAACAATATGCTGTACTATTATCCATTAGAATCTCATCAACCGGGCCTCTTTCACAGAAAATTTCTTCCAGCAGTAATGAAATTTCTCTGGCATTTTCATTTCCGAGTTCCTTCCAGACTGAAAAACGACGAGGACCACAATCCACGACTTGATAAATAAGGCACCTGTCTGTAATAAGTGACATCAATTGCTAAATGTTTCCAATTTTCTATAACACTAATCTCTCCTGCATGATGGGTAGCTGGGGCTGGATCAATGGATTGACGCTGTTGACAGCTCTGCACCACCTTTCTGACTGCTTCTTTGGCAATGGTAGGCTCCACCTTATGGGCCAAATACAACGTTCTCTCTACACCCATATGATGCATTGTTGTGCATTTGCCTCAAATCAACATTTGAACCAACACAACAAACCTCCTCCTCACTATCAGGAACCTTTTCCCGACACGTGTCAGCACATAAGCCTTATTTTTTTATGACAAAATGAGGGCCACCTTCACTAGCCCAAAGTCATTTATCAGTTCCCTTAGGATTCCCAAAAGGCATTGTACCACCATCTCAGAAGCTCCCTTAGTGTGCACCCTTTATTCCTCTGTAATAACAGTATTTATCCAACCATGCACTGTTACTGAATCAGTTCTCAACTGTATTTTCTTCAAACCTCATTTCAGTGCTTGATTAATACCTATTAGTACTGCCTCTGGTTCAGCCACGATTATGTGACTATAATTGTCCTTCTTTTGGAGCCAAGCAGCATCTTCAATGACCTGATCATTAATTTCTAAAAGCACACCAATAGCTGAACTGCTAGCATCACACCATATCGTACCATGTTCGGTTTTAGGAACATGCCAAACCTTTAACTGGATCAGCTAATTTCACTTTCTCAATCACCTCCCTGACCATAGCAACTGCAGTACTGCGAACTGGATCGTCCCAGCTTGACCATTCAGCACTCCTCTTAATGAAACTACAGGCAACCCTTAACCAGCCAGCAATGGGATAATGGCCTACTACTACCCACATACAGAGAACAGACCTCTTCTAGTCAGATCATCTGAAACCTCTGGAACTTTGTTCCCTCGTTGAACCACCAAGTCACCATTAATACAAAACAACTTAAGTCCTAAAGCTGCACCATTCTCCAGTGATTCAGGGGGTTTTGTTAACAATCCATTCTCATTCAGATGCGTAATGAGCTCGTTAGCTCATTAGAAATAACGGCAGTGATGAGTTAGTATGAGCGACAACAATAACGATAACACAGAAAGACAGCACGAACCAAGAAACAAAAATATCAAACCGGCCGGTAAACAAAGCATAAACGTCACCAAAAACACAACCTCTCTTCACAACGACTGGATCTCCAATAACCTCACTGCCTCTCACTCAGCCAACTCGGCACCAACCACTCTCCGCCATACGTAAACTACCACAAACTATCAAACTACTTTTAGACTTCCTAAACTACAAAGACAAAAAGTTTTTCAGTAACGTATTGGTAGAATTGCTTCAGTTACAATAAGGGCTACCAAAAAAAGTTATGCATTTTATATTTGATACAGTATCCAATTGGCTGCTGTTAATGTCAAGCCAATAATAACAGAGGCAGAAGTATAAGACTAGCAAAGTTTGGCTGTTTGAGAAAAAAAATATCTTATTCTGTAATACAAGGAATAGGAAGGAGGATACTGACTTTGAAATTCTTATTGAAAAGAATATGACCTAAGACCTGCTTTATAGACCTCAGACTTTAGCCTTTTTCTTTTAGGCTCTGGGAAACAGAACAATATACTAAATGCATATCACATTTTGTAATAACACTATTGGTCTGCTGAGCAGTACCATAGCTAATTCAGAATTTTTTTCAGATAGACTTCTTACATAACCCATGGCCTTAGAGTAAGGCTAAACAGAAATGAAGCATATTCACATGCATTTTCTATTTTCCTCTAACAGTTGTAAGAACTATACATACAGTAATCCCCAAATATTACAGGTTATTCATATGCTGTGTGGACTTTTCTACTGTATTTTCATTTGTCTACATTATCAGCAGTCATTAACTACTGATGGATAATTCTTACACCTTGCTTGTTCTAATTTCAAGAGCAGACATAAGGGAACATTAATCTTAGCACAGGTAAATTTATATTGTTACATATTTTGTGTGTGGCCAATGACCTATTGTGTATGATTTATCTTTTTGTAATAAAATAATACTGTAGCTATGTATTTCTCCCAGGTTAAAGGTTATTATTAGAGCAATGGAACCCAAAGGAGTAGCAGTTGAGGTAGTAACCGTAGCATCAATGACAGAATCAAAGACAAAGGATGGTGTGAGCTCCTCTGTGGATACTTCATCTGTGTCCAGCAGAGCTTGTGAATTTTGCCCAATGGTTTTTAAGGCAAGAACAACTATGTATAAACACATGCTGAAGTATCATCCAAAGGTAAATATATATAAATGTCCTTGTCTTATCTGTAATATTTTCTTTGACCATAACAAAATATCCCACTGGTTGGTAAGAGTATTGTAATAGTTTAATTAATACGTATAAGCTTACAGATAAGAAGGCTGTACTTTTCCTCTTTTGTCACAATTTGTGGAGCCCTCCTTCAACGTCATCAAATCTTTAGGGTTTTCCTGACAGGGGTCGCCATAACAGCTCAATTGTCTCCATATTGCCCATCCCCTGTGTCATTCTCCATAGCATCACACACCTTCATCACAGCCATACACCTCCTCTTTGGCCTACCTCGCACTCTTCTGCCTGGCACCTCCATCCTCATTATTCTTCTCCCAATGTACCCTGTATTCCTCCTCATCACATGCCCAAAACCATCTCCGTCTCGCCTTTCTTACCATGCCCCCAAACCGTCCTACCTGCACTTTCCTCTAATATACTTATTTTTTATCCTATCCATCCTTGCCATAAGTTGATAAAAATAAGTTGTAATTTATGGAAGCTTATAATTTTCTTAATAATATATACAAGTACATTTTATATACTTTTGATACATAAATGCAGTTTTTAAATATTCAATATATTTTCTATATGAAGGCATAATCTACTAAAGCTAGCAGGGTAATCAAACCTAAAAATAATAACAAAATTAGACCATCAAGACTTGATTATTAGCAGCTCATCCTCATCTCAGCTGTATTTTCTTGATTTAGATCTTGCTACAAAGAACTTATATTATTCAATCATATGTTATCGAAAAAATAAATGATAGTTGTTTAGAAGAAATTTTTATTTCAGGAATGGTCCCTGAAACAGATGCAAAAGGAAATGGAACGACGGTATCAATGCCGATTTTGTCACTGTAAATTTAGGTACAAGAATAATTTGTCTTGTCATCTGAAAAGGATACATAAGGTACTATCAAAGTTATTTTAAAGCATATGATCATTTTTAGTGACCGCTAATATTGTATGTATTTGTTATATATGTATCTATCTGTAGTTCTTTTATCCCAATTCTCATCAGGAAGTTTTCCATGAGGTAGTCACTTGATAGGGTCTTTTAGAGTGAATATAGCTTTGGGTGTCTTTGATATCTTCTATCAAATGTGTTTCTTCAACAGAGTGACTTGATACTAGGTGGATATTACCCAGCAAATGAAGAATCCAAGAGAAAAATATGTGAGAATTTTTGTAAAGAGGAAGGTTGCAGTGCCAGCTTCACTTCAGTAGAGCTTCTTAAGAAACATTTGACAAATGCTCATAGTATTCACATTGAAACAGTACAAATGACTTTTAAAAGATACTCTGGTAAGATAATTAATTTTGTTCATTACATTATGTTCTAAAACAATTTACAATAATTTTCATTTTGGGCTGGGTATGTATGGAACTTTCTTTATGGTTTTGTTTGAACGTTTTCTTTGCTTAAAGTTGCTTAAAGTTTATTATCAATCTGATAACCGACCCTACTTCATCCTTGCATTTATAGTTACCTATGAAGTATTAATTTAATCCCTTATAGTATATATTGGCATTAAATGTCGGCAAAACTAGTTTAAACTGATGAGAAACAGAGTAGTTCATAGATGCCCTGCTTTGACCCTAGAATTTAAAATTATCATAGGAATAAAAGGTTTTTTTTTAGCAAGTAATCATCCACCAAAGAACACATAGATATTCAAAAGTATTCTTGAAATATATTTTCATTGATATATCAATCTGTACAGGATAAAACTTGAATATAAATTTTTTGGATATGACATTAATATAATACCTTTTTTATAATATATGGTAAGATTTATTCCTTAGCCATGACACATGTAACCTTTACAGATTTCGTAGAATGGAGAAAGGATTTGGAGAGCAAAACAACACGTTTTATGCCAAGGATGAAGTGGCCACGTACTGACGGTGGATTTTCACAGTTGTATAAGTGTATGAGATCTGGTGTTTACTCCCCCACTGTGAGTGAAGAGAACAGAAAACGGAGACTAAAGAGTGAGGGCTCTTACAAGATTGGCCAGCACTGCCCAGCTCAGCTAACCGTTGTGCATTATCCTGGTGGTGTGACCCTTGTGAAGGCCTGTCTCACCCATTATGGCCATGGATTTAGTGGTTAGTTATGACCTTTCATATGTTAACTATTATTGTACTGAATTAATAGTTTTGACCCAAGATCATTGGCCTGAGGCATAGAAAGTACAGTATGTGTTAATACAACCCCTGCCCCTCACAGGGCTCAAGAACCTAGCTGAGGCTTCAGTTACTGGGGAGATTACCTTATCTCTCAAAACAACAGTTTTTTTTACAAAGAGAAGTTACTTTCCGATGGTCATTCTTCGAAGACTCTTTCTAGCTGGAGTCATTGAGAGCAACCTAGGAAACATTATGAAAAACTGCACTGCACACAACCACATATGCCAACAAGACAACATACACTCCCTGAGAGCTCTGTGGAAAAGCCTGGGATCATTTGTGGCCTTCCTTAGGGACTCAGGGCTGTTTGGCCAGGCATCTTAGGGAACAACGACAACAATTAATATTCAGTATTTATAAACTTGTCCTATTCAGTGACTTTCTCAATACATTATATTGTAAAGTTCTTTATGCTATTTTATCAGCCAGTTGATTCCATTCGTGTTAATACTTCTAAATATTGGTATTGAATATTTATAACTTTCCATCTGTGCCAGTTTGGTTAAAACATTCAGTAAATGGATGCTGCCTGACAGACTTACATTCAGACCCAACCCAATCTTACTGTGTCATTGTATTTTTGCTGAACTTGACTAACAGTAGCTTATGTGTCTTTTTGCAGAGAGGCACTGATACCTGAAAGGTGGTAGTGCACATTATATTATTGTCACTGTTCCTACAGCACCTCTATATAGTTCTTGCAATATCTAATAGAGTTCAGAACTAATACAATGTAATTGCTACAGTTTGTGAAAAATGTTTTACACAATATTTGCAGCAGACAGCAAATTTAGAAGAATCAGGAAAGGTCTATGTTGGATATCTTATTTAAAGATAAAATTTGAAAGTTTTTTAATAAGTTTTGCCCTCTACTACTAAGGTCAGCCCGAGCTAGAAGAGAAAGAATACTGCAGATGTGTTCCTTTTGGCAATTCTCCTTCTCTTACATATTTCCTTGCTATGAGACAAGCAAATGACTATTTTATATATATTCTATTTTACAGGAAAATATACTTTAGGCTATAAAAAGAATAGAGATAAAATGATGGGGAGAAGTTACATCAAAGAGAATGTCAGGGTGGTGATTGCAGACGACATTCAAGAACCAAAGGAAGACGCAAAGCATGAAGTCTTTACCTCCACATTAGCTATGAAAGAAAACCTTAGGGATCAAGCCAAACATCTTTGTGGTTTCCTTCAGGGTCTCTTAACTACAGCTGAAGGAGTTGAAGATAACCTAGAACAGATAATATCAAATCTCAATCAGTGTATTTCTTTAGCTGGTTGGAAGCCTGTCCAAGAATCACAGTTTGTGCCAGTAGATGTAGCGCACAGTTGTGAACAATTAAAGACTCAGGAAGTTCAAGAAAATCAGCATGTAGTACATAGAATAGTGTCAGATACTTCAAAGTATAAAAACAATTCTTACGAGCATCACGCAGTGAAGCCAAAACTCGAGCAACAAGAAGTCGTTCAAGAGTATTTGATTACTGAAACCCCTTATGAACAGTATATTGTATGGTCATAAGATATAAATTTATTGCATCATATTCCATATAGTTATTATGTCATTTAATATGCAATTTCGTGTGTTCAAGTAAATGTAAGTATCTATCATAATTGGTGGTGTTTGTTATTATCCTATTGATTTGGTTAACTGTAATTATTCTGTAACCTGAAATACAATATTCATTCTGCGAAGAAAATCATTTTTAGTCAGAAAATTACATTATCAGAGAGATCTTTGTGTGCTTAATATATGATTACTGAAACATCAACATAGAACTCTTGATCAGTATCAGGACCTGAAAATGTTTTAGGGGGCTGTGATAGCTCAGTGGTAGAGTGTGTGAATTTGGATATGACTAACGCAGGTTTGATCTGACTGTGAGGCATTAGAAATGGCATCCAACCTTAATCCCCCAGATCCAAACTTGTCTGTATCCACCTCCAACACAAATGGGAACTAAGTGTTATGATGGGCATCCAGCCAAGTGAAAAGGTTACCAATGCAAATAAAAGCCAATATGGCTTGCACACTTTATCTATTCTTTAAGTAATCAAGCAACTGATACTGAGTAAAATAATGAACTTCCTCTCTTGCTGTTTCAATAACTTCAAACTGTGGAATAGGCTCACATGCATATTTTCCAAGAACAACAATGATTGGAAACCCTGTCTTTTTGGCTTCCATGACTCGCTTTCCAATGGTTAAATTATCACGGTCATCAACAATTATATCATCTCTGAGGCTAGGGAAGTTGTTTAATGATCTTGCTAGGAAGTTGACCCAAGTGGCTGCCTTCTCCTCCTTGCTCCCTTTCTGTGGAGTGATACTGAATTTTAATGCTTTAATATTAAGTAGCAAAGATGTTAATATTTAAATATTAAAGATAAACCGTCTATGAAGCAAATAAAAAGAAAATTTCCTTGATAGTTTGACATCTAAAAAGTGAGATAACTGAAAAATGGATAATACTGATTCTACATTCACTTCTTCAGGAATTTTATAGATTAGAATATTCACAAATATCAAGTACAGCTCAAGAAGTGATAAATATCGCACACATACTTTAGGACCGACAATGCAGACTTTAAAAGGAGCAAGCAACCATGGCCACCGGATATTTTTTTCAGTAGAGAGCACTTCAATAGCTGCAGCTAAAACCCGAGAAATCCCAATTCCATAACATCCCATCTGTACTACCGTTGGTTTACCTTTTTCATTTTGGTAATAACATTGCAGAGGTTCTGAATATTTTATGCCTAAGAGGAATGTGTGTCCAACCTTTGAAAATGAGAATAAAAATTCTAATATTAATAACAAGTTTTCTTTCAGCAACATCAGATGAAAAATTAAACTGTTAACTACAACATAGCATGGTTCTAATACTGGCTCTATTCCTAGTAATGGAAGAGAAAGAACTATGCCCCCTATTATCTACCCACTGCAGGAGGAGAAGAAAAGTGATATTCCTGTTACCTGCGATGCAGAAATCTATGCTTGTATTCTGAACTGACTAAAAGAGGTATTTTTTCTAAACAAAACATACGTAAGTGGAAGCAAAAATGGGCTAATTTGCAGTGGTTGTGGCATCACTCTCTGGCTTAGTATGATATATATATATATATATATATATATATATATATATATATATGTATGTATGTATGTATGTATGTATGTATGTATGTATGTATGTATGTATGTATGTATGTATGTATGTATGTATGTATGTATGTATGTATGTATGTATGTATGTATGTATGTATGTATGTATGTATGTATGTATGTATGTATGTATGTATGTATGTATGTATGTATGTATGTATGTATGTATGTATGTATGTATGTATGTATGTATGTATGTATGTATGTATGTATGTATGTATGTATGTATGTATGTATGTATGTATGTATGTATGTATGTATGTATATATATATATATATATATATATATATATATATATATATATATATATATATATATATATATATATATATATATAGATTTCCCAACGTACGAGCGAGTTAGGTTTCAGAAGTCTATTTGTAAGTTGTATTTAAGTACAGTACAGTGCATACATATGCAGTACTTTACAGTACTAAGGCTAAAGACACTTAACTACTACATAAAGCATAAAGTATGAAGCATTCATGAATTTTTATACGTTCATAAGTTGGTATTTTGTATGTACAGTACTGTATATATGTTGGTGAAGCACCAGAGAGGACTGCAATTATTACACAAGTTCCAGGACCCTTTGTTTTAGATATCCCCGTTGAAGAGAGTGATAAGAGTCTTTCCCCAAAGAGTTAATAGCTCTTTCCTCCAGAAATGTCTTTAACAATGATGTAACTTTTGCCTTGGAATATGAGCTGAAGATACTTTTCCAGAAAAGTGCCTTTAGCAAAGATTGTTTTGTACTTAGTGTGCCACACTGATGCTTCACTAATATGAAATATCTAGAGATTTATTCACTACCATTTAATTTTTTTCAGACCTTGAAAAAGCACCAAGGCATAGCAAGTGCAGAACATTCTTTGGTGAAAACACTTCTCTGGAAAAAGATATCTGGACCTTGCTGGAAGTGGAACTTCCCTGGTCTTTGTCTTTATTCATGAGATTTGTTTTCATAAAAGAATACCATGGGTAGGTTTTTGTTTGTATTTGTGAATGTTCGTAACTTGGTTGTTTGTAAGTAGGGGAGTGTTGTATATATATATACACTCAGTTCGCTTTTTACGCGTGTTTAAAATACGCAAAATGGGAATAAAGCTCCCAAAATATAATAGCAAAAATATGCGAAATACACGAATAATGCCCGCCCAAAAAATTCGAAAAAAAAATTTCATTTTAGTAAATAATCGACCTCCTCGAAGGCACTATTCCGCCATGCTGCCATGTGCTTCTGAGTCTCTTTACCCAGCATACTACGTGGATAAATAGCTTGTTCTAACTGTGTTAAGATTTGTATATCGTCAGGGAAAAAGCACGCGAGAGCGCATCAGCTGATACAGAGGCGGCAAAACGTTTGCAGATAGAGGTTCATTCTCCTGCATCCTCCTCCTCTTCCACCGCTTAATGTGATCGGATATTATGGAGAATGGAAAATATGCTAAGTACGTGGATGAGCATTAAGAACAAACAGCAAATAAACTTGCCATATAATATCGTCAGGCAAAAAGTGTGCGAGAGTGCATCAGCTGATACAAAGGCGGCAAAACGTTTGCAGATAGAGGTTTGTTCTCCTGCATCCTCCTCCTCTTCTACCTCTTAAGTTACGTCCCGGTTTATGCCTGTTGCCTACCGCATAATAAGAGTGCATTAATTTGTTTACTGTACAGTAAATCTGTATATCTTTTATACTCTACACTATTTGCATGTTAATATAAATAACTACAGGTCTTTCTGATTTGTTATGTACTTATAAAATATGTTTTACTTATCTAATATCTTTAGCATAGTGTGTCTATGTACGGTTGTGAAACTTATCTATGCCCATTATCATTGTTTCTTATGAAAAATAACTCACTACATTACGCGATTTTCACATTACACGTCACTTCTGAAAATATATCTTCGCGTTATCTCAAGAACTAGGTGAATATATATATATATATATATATATATATATATATATATATATATATATATATATATATATATATATATATATATATATATATATATATATATATATATATATATATATATATATATATATATATATATATATATATATATATATATATCGAATCATTTTTACCCCAACCGGGACTTGAACCTAGGACACAATAACTGTGCCAAGGCGCTATATATATATATATATATATATAATATATATATATATATATATATATATATATATATATATATATATATATATATATATATATATATATATATATATATATATATATATATATATATATATATATATATATATATATATATATATAACTTTGTTCTCAAAATAACGCCTAGATAGGTTCTCAGAAGTGTCGTGTAAATGGTAAATCGCGTGAAAAAACTAGTTATTTTCCATAGGAAACAATGATAAAGGGCATAGATACGTTCCAAACCTTACATAGACACACCATGCCAGAGATATAAGATAAGTAAAAAAAATATTTTATTACTACATAGCAAAGCAGAAAGCACTGTATCTATTTTTAAGAGTATACAAAAGTTATTCATATTCACTTTACAGCTAGAAATTAACATACATTACTATACTTTACTCAATTATGCAGTGGGCAACAGTTATACAGTACACTGCAACATGCATGGTGGCAGTGAGCAATTAACTTATGTGGTAGAAGAGGAGGAGAATGCAGGAGAACGAGCCTCTATCTGCAAATGTGTATAAAGATAAAATAAGCATTATAAATAACCAAAGCAAGACTAAAAAACGAAAGAAAAAAAATTAATTATGCAATGCCTAAATCTACCATATGACAGATTAAAAAAAACTTAATCTACATTCTCTAGAGAGGCACAGAGTTAGGGGGGATATGATTGAGGTGTATAAATGGTTTAAAGGGATTAACAAGGGTGATATTAATAAAGTTTTAAAAATTCATGATCAAACCAGAACTTGTAATGGGTAATGGATTTAATCTTGATAAATTTAGGTTCAGAAGGGAAACTGGTGAAACTTGGCTTGGTAATACCGTAGAGTATTTCTAGTAAGATAATAAATGCCAATACCTTAGACACCTTTAAATGTAGATTAGATAGACATATGACAGAGGTAGGGTGGGTATGAATAGATTGGTGCTTATTAGAAAAATCATAAAAAGAAAAATAGAATAAATAAGTAGAGTAGAATAGAATAGGTTAGACATGCTGAAAATATCATTCAAAAATGGAACTCCCTCGTGTGTGCCAGTAAGCATGTTGCAGTGTCCCCTATTCTTATGTTCTTAATATTTTCAGAACACGTGTTTTGCATCCTCCTTCCATTTTCAAATTTGTATCTGGCTTCTGAATGACAAATTTGTTAATAAACTGTATCCAATTACTCTCTCTCTCTCTCCCTCTCTCATATTTCTTTACAAAAAACGAATTAAAACTTAGGTTTATTACCTTTAAAATGAGCACTGTAATGAACGTGATTAAGACTAAAGCAATAATTGTATTTACATAATAAGATGAAAAATTTCTACCTAATTCCTGTTTAAGAGAGACATTACAAAGGATTCGTGGAAAGGAAATTAATTTGACGGTCTTTTAACTCATTAACGTTTTTATTAAAAGTGCATTATTATATTTATCATTTGCTGCCCCAAACGACTTATCAGCTTGTAAAGTAACTGATGTATGCGTTGTTTGTAAGACTATTCTCCTTTTAATATAAATATATTCTATATAATGTAAGTGAAATGAAACGAGAGAGAGAGAGAGAGAGAGAGAGAGAGAGAGAGAGAGAGAGAGAGAGAGAGAGAGAGAGAGAGAGAGAGGAGAGAGAGAGAGAGAGAGAGAGAATCTTTAATTAACTCTTGTTCATTCAACTAAAACTACATTATTTATTGTAAAAATAATGGTTTAATTACAAATTCGTAATAATAATGATATTAATAATAATAATAATAATCTCCACAATCATCATCAAAGGAAAATTATTGTTAAAAATAATAATAATAATAATAATAAGATCTAAGGAGAATTTTTGGAATAGACATCATGAGAGTAATGCAGAGGTATATTAAAACCCAGCAGAGAGCTGGATATTCATTACACATCTTTTATAATCCCTTCACATCTGACAGGTCATTACACTCTCCATCTGTTTCTCTTTACTATTATTTTTGGGGGGCGTTATTGCAATTTCGCATATAAGGTATTACAGGTATTTTACATTTATTTTTACCTTTACTGTATAAACCGTCCCTGCACTGTTAACAACTCACCCTTTACTTTATTAATAACAGCATATCTAACAGTTTTACTTTATATGCTATGGTCAACATCTTCCTTTGCCACTTAGGCTCACTACCAAAAGCCTTAGAAGATGAAGGACGCTTGGGCGGCATTGCAGAGGTTGAAATACACAAGCAAAAGTTTCACAAAAAACACAAGCACAGCGTACTAAGAGGCACAACGCGAACGGCGCACATGTGAGTAACTGAATGGGCGAGGCGAGACAATGGAAGATGCTGGGAGAATCAAGCTTCAATCAAAATGCCAATCACACCCCAGTATACAGAACACAATCCTGTGATTCGTCGTCTCCCACCCATCAGCCAATAGTATCACGTGTACTATCTCACGTAGGTGCGACCCTTTGCGTTTTCCAAGACGCTGATACCGGTATCGTATTTTATATGGTGCAATAATGTGAGTTACATGTTTAAATTTATGTTTTTTTACTATGTTTTACTGTTTTATTATTCTTAGGCTAGGAAATACTTTTTTATCAATAAAATAATGAAAATACTGGAAATTTTAATATGTACTATCTCACGTAGGTGCGACCCTTTGTGTTTTCCAAGACGCCGATATCGGTATCATATTTTATATGGTGCAATATTGTGAGTTACATATGCTCGCCATAAAAACCCGCGATGCACTGAATTCGCGGAAGGTGAACTGCAATATAGCGAGGGATTACTGTATATTGGTTACCTATTCATTGATTACCTCCCTATTCACAATTATAGGTCTCCCATCTCTTGACTATTTCTTAAGTCTTGACAATAACTTGATATCATAATGTAAAGTTTACTCAAATACTTTTATTCACAAATATTTTCTTTTCTTTCCATAAATCATATATTCTATTCCTTTTCCATATATAAATCAAATTTACTAATCCTTTTTTGTCTATTTCAATACTCTCAAATATAATTAGAGTAATATCACATTCATTTTAACATTTTGTAATAATTTTCAATCTATTTTCAATACACTTAATTTTTATTCATTATGGTGACAGTATCATTTATATTACAAAGTACTTAATTTATAATTAACTCGACGGATTACAATTTCTACTCCGGGTATCTATCTAGTCTTGTTTTGAATTCTCTGATAGTTGGAGCACAGACCACATCCTCTGGCAACGAATTCCACTCATTGATAACCCTCACACTGAAAGAATTTCCTTTGGCTAAAGTCCTCCAATGCCCACATTTGTGCAACTTGTGAGAGTGTGAGCGAGTCTGAGAATCACTATATTTAAAGATTTGGTAGTCAATCTTTTCCATTCCACTAAGAATATTGTAAACATCGATTAAATCACCTCTCTGCCTTCTTTTTTCAAGAGCCGTGAGACCTAGTCTCTCGCATCTAGTCCCATATTCAAGATCTTTCAACTCTGGAACCAGCTTAGTCATTCGCCTTTGAACTTTTTCAAGTTCAGTAATGTCCCTCTGTTAGTAAGGGTACCAACTCTGAATAGCGTATTCCAGATGTGGTCTGACGAAAGAACAGTATAGTGATCTACAAGCGTCCTAATCTATATGGGGAATGTTCCGCCTTAGAAGGCCAACCATTTAATTTCTTTTGGCTGCTGCTTTCTTTACATTATGAGCTGGTTTTAAGTCACTAGACATGTAGACACCAAAATATTTCACAAGCTCATGGTTATCAAGCTTTTGGCCATTCATCTCATACTCAAAGTTGGATTTCTGTGCCCAATATGAAAATTTATTCATTTGTCAATATTGAAGTCTAACATCCACATCTTGCTCCACTCTTCTAATCTTTAATGTCTCTCTGCATAGATCTAATGTCATCTTCTGAAGAAATACTTTTATAGCTTTTTACATCATCTGCAAAGAGAAGGGCTGGACACGCCATTTCACTTACTAGGTCATTTACATATATTAAAATTAAGACTGGTCCCAAAACTGATACTTGTGGCACTCCTGAGGTTACTCTTAATCTGTCTGATTTAGTGCCTATTATTTCAACAAATTGTTTTCGTCTCGATAAAAAGGATCCAATCCACTGTACGATGTTACCTCTCACTCTATAAACTTCCAGTTTCTTCAATAACCTACCATCAGGTACCGTATCAAAAGCTTTCCTACAGTCTAAATAATTTACATCCACTGGGACTTGCTTATCTGTAGCAGAAGTCAAGTATTCCAAGTATATCAGCAAATTAGTAAGAGTGCTTCTTCCTGTTCTAAATCCATGTTGACTATCATGTATAAGGTTGTTTTCCTCCAGATGTTGTACCAGGACTCTGAAAATTATAATTTCCCATATCTTGCATAATACACTTGAGCTTATCTCCGTTCTTAAATTTAGGGCACACAGAAGCCATTAACCACAGATCTGGTACTAATCCAGTGTTAGGCGACTGCTAAATATTGTTTGAGATGGGTAAGGCTAATTCATTATATCATTCCTTTAACAGCCTAGGGTGAATACCATCTGGGCCTCCAGATTTATTACCGTTTATGTCCTTAAGCAGATCCTTGACAGTTTTCTATCAACTCGTACACTTTCAATCACAGGTCCTTTATATCCAGTCACAAACTCTGGCATATCCCAAGTATCTTCTTGAACAAAAACTTGGAATGCTCTGTTAATCTCGTATGCTGTCTCTAAATAATTTCTAATTACATTAGCAGTTCTGTTCCTCACTCTTAAAACTGTATCCTTTAGTGCAGTTTTGCTTCTCACATAGCTCAAGAAATAATTCTGATTAACCTTGATAACCTTGTAGAGTTTCTTTATAAATTCCTTTTTAGCCTGTCTAATCATGTTTGTTGTTGCATTTCTTATCTTGTGATATTCATCAACTCTTTTTGGGGTTTTCCTAGCCTTAAGACGCTTCAATGCTGTTTGTTTGGCACTTATTTTGCTACCTACTTCCTTAGTCATCCACTTTGGTTTCTTTTTACCTTTGATGCATCTAATTAATGGTACATACTTATCAATGAGATCACTTAGAATACTAACTAGTATTTATATACATTTCTTCAACATTCTTACCTCTAAATAGCACCTGCCAGTTCACTTCTGATAAGTATCTCTTTATTTCTGCATAGGTTGCCTAATGAATATTATACCTAAATGTTTGAACATCAATATCAGTATCAAGATCATCATCCACAACGAATTTGCACAAAGTCACAGCATGGTGACTTTTGCCTATAGGGGGATGGATTTCTACTTTAGTAATGTCCTGGGTGTCTCTCGTAAATCCCAAGTCCAGATTTGTGGGGTTTTCTCCATCAATATTGTGAGGTGGTTCAAAGATGTTGTTGCAAAAAACAATCATTAATACTATCAAAAAAGTTACAAGCATCAATAACTTGTCCTTGGTTTGAGACCTCCATATTTTCCCAGTTGATCTCATTGAAATTAAAATCTCCACAAATAAG
Organism: Halocaridina rubra; assembly: GCA_037179515.1. Taxonomy (NCBI): domain Eukaryota; kingdom Metazoa; phylum Arthropoda; class Malacostraca; order Decapoda; family Atyidae; genus Halocaridina; species Halocaridina rubra. The sequence continues at coordinate 21,686 of JAXCGZ010013243.1, read as the reverse complement.
CACCCGCAATTCTTTGTCATAATCACCACTAGCCCTGGTCAGATCACAGAGATAATTATTTTTCTCTCTAGGATTAGCTGGGGGTCTGTAAATACATCCCATCATTATCTTCTTTTCCTTGAACAATATCTCACACCAGACATATTCTTTACAAATTAACGCACTCTATTATGCAGTGGGTAACAGGCATACTGGGACGTGTGTGGTGGCGGTGAGCACGTGACTTAAGCAGTAGGAGAAGAGGAGGGGGAAGCGGTAGAACGAACCCCTATCTGCAAACGTAAACAAAGATAAAATAAAAAAGTGAACAAAAGGAACACAAGAAAACTAGATTTTTTCATTATGCAATGCCTAAATTACTGTAACAAAAAAAAAATATATATATACACCTTGTTCTCAAAATAACCCCTAGATAGGTTCTCAGAAGTGTCGGGTAAATGGAAAATCGCGTGAAAAAACGAGTTATTTTCCATAGGAAACAATAATAAAGGGCATAGATACGTTCCAAACCTTACATAGACACACCATGCCAAAGATATAAGATAAGTAAAAAACATTATATTACTACATAGCAAAGCAGAAAGCCCTGTATCTATTTTTAAGAGTATACAAAAGATATTCATATTCACTTTACAGCTAGAAATTAACATACATTACTATACTTTATTATGCAGTGGGCAACAGTCATACAGTACACTGCGACATGCATGGTGGCAGTGAGCAAGTAACTTATGTGGTGGAAGAGGAGGAGGATGCAAGAGAACGAGCCTCTATCTGCAAATGTATATAAAGATAAAATAAGAATTATAAATAACCAAAGCAAGACTAAAAAACGAAAACAAAAATAATAATTATGCAATGCCTAAATCTACCATATGACAGATTAAAAAAAACTTAATCTACATTCTCTAGAGAGGCACAGAGTTAGGGGGGATATGATTGAGGTGTATAAATGGTTTAAAAGGATTAACAAGGGTGATATTAATAAAGTTTTAAAAATTCATGATCAAACCAGAACTCGTAATGGGTAATGGATTTAATCTTGATAAATTTAGGTTCAGAAGGGAAACTGGTGAAACTTGGCTTGGTAATACCGTAGGGTATTTCTAGTAAGATAATAAATGCCAATACCTTAGACACCTTTAAATGTAGATTAGATAGACATATGACAGAGGTAGGGTGGGTATGAATAGGTTAGTGCTTATTAGAAAAATCATAAAAAGAAAAATAGAATAAATAAGTAGAGTAGAATAGAATAGGTTAGACATGCTGAAAACATCATTAAAAATGGAACTGCCTCGTGTGTGCCAGTAGGCATGTTGCAGTGTCCCTTATTCTTATGTTCTTAATATTTTCAGAACACGCGTTTTGCATCCTCCTTCCATTTTCAAATTTGTATCTGGTTTCTGAATGACAAATTTGTTAATAAAATGTATCCAATTACTCTCTCTCTCTCTCTCTCTCTCATATTTCTTTACAAAAAACGAATTAAAACTTAGGTTTATTACCTTTAAAATGAGCACTGTAATGAATGTGATTAAGACTAAAGCAATAATTGTATTTACATAATAAGATGAAAAATTTCTACCTAATTCCTGTTTAAGAGAGACATTACAAAGGATTCGTGGAAAGGAAATAAATTTAACGGTCTTTTAACTCATTAACGTTTTTATTAAAAGTGCATTATTATATTTATCATTTGCTGCCCCAAACGACTCATCAGCTTGTAAAGTAACTGATGTATGCGTTGTTTGTAAGACTATTCTCCTTTTAATATAAATATATTCTATATAATGTAAGTGAAATGAAACAAAAGAGAGAGAGAGAGAGAGAGAGAGAGAGAGAGAGAGAGAGAGAGAGAGAGAGAGAGAGAGAGAGAGAGAGAGAGAGAGAGAGAGAGAGAGAGAGAGAGAGAGAGAGAGAGAGAGAGAGAATCTTTAATTAACTCTTGTTCATTCAACCAAAACTACATTATTTATTGTAAAAATAATGGTTTAATTACAAATTCGTAATAATAATGATATTAATAATAATAATAATAATATTAATAATAATAATAATAATAATAATAATAATAATAATAATAATAATAATAATCTCCACAATCATCATCAAAGGAAAATTATTGTTAAAAAAAAAAAATAATAATAATAATAATAATAATAATATCTAAGGAGAATTTTTGGAATAGACATCATGAGAGTAATGCAGAGGTATATTAAAACCCAGCAGAGAGCTGGATATTCATTACACATCTTTTATAATCCCTTCACATCTGACAGGTCATTACACTCTCCATCTGTTTCTCTTTACAGCCTGATAAAGGCTGTTTTATTTTATAATTTTTGGTCCATCCTGTTGTCACAATAATCTAAAAAAAAAAAAATAATAATATATATTTTTTTGGGGGGGGAATTCGCGTTATTCGCGAATTCCGAGTTTTTTACTATTATTTTTGGGGGGCGTTATTGCAATTTCGCATATAAAAAAATCGCGTATAAAAGGAACAAGGTGTACAAAGATATTTTAATTTATTTTTATGTTTACACTGTATAAACTGTATAAACCCTCCCTGTACTGTTAACAAACCACCCTTTACTTCATAAACAACATCATGCAAGCGTAAATTTATATGACATACTCATGTACAAAGGTATTTTACAATTATTTTTACGTTTACTGTATAAACCCTCCCTGCACTGTTAAAAAACCACCCTTTACTTTATAAATAACAGCATGCAACGTAAATTTATAAGTACGTGATAGGTAAACTTACCGTAAATGAGGTGGTAATGAGTTTGTAGACGCCAGAGGAAATTATTCCGCAGCCAATAAAAGCTTTACGGCTGTTATTCATTTAGGCCAAAATAGCGGCGGACATATCTAAGAGTTTCACCTTATCTGTTATGGTTAACATCTTCCTTTGCCACTTAGGCTCACTACCAGAAGCCTTAGAAGATGAAGGATGCTTGGGAGGTATTGCAGAGGTTGAAAAAGTGAAGAAAATAAATCACAAGCACAACGCATTAATGAGCACAACGTGAACGGCGCACACGTGAGTTAGACTGAACGAGTGAGGTGAGATAATGGAAGATGGTGGGAGAACCAAACTACAATGAAAAAGCCAATCAGACCCCATGATACAGATCTCTCACTCTTTCAGCCAATAGCATTCCATGAACTATCTCACGTAGGTGCAAGCCTTTGTCCGAAACGCTGATACCGGTATCGTATTTTACATGGTGCAACACTGTTAGTATTTATGTTTTTTACTATTTTTTACTGCTTTATTATTCTTAGGCTAAGAAATACGTTTTTTTTATTAATAAAATCATAAAACTACTGGAAATTTTAATATATATGCTAGCTCACGTAGGTGCGACCCCAATACATTGTACACTATCGAACAGTATTTCTTTCACATGATGCAATACTGTGAGTTATAAATCTAAATTTATGTTTTTTACTATTTTTTTACTGTTTTATTACTCTTAGGCTAGGAAATACTTTTTTTATCAATAAAATAATGAAAATTTCAATATGAACTATCTCACGTACGTTCGATCCTTTTCGTTTTCCGAAACGCTGATACCGGTATCGTATTTTACATGGCACAATACTGTTAGTATTTATGTTTTTTATTATTTTTTACTGTTTTATTATTCTTAAGCTAAGAAATACGTTTTTTTTATCAATAAAATCATGAGACTACTGGAAATTTTAATATACAGTGTTACCCCAGTTATTCGCGCTTGCTGGCTAGTACAGTGGTAACGCGCTGGCTTCGCATTCATGAGGTCGAAAGATCGGTCCCCGTCCAAGACCGAGAGTTTAAGCTGTTTACTGGCAGGAACTGCTGTGGTTGGACACCACAGTGGGGGGTTGGGGCTTGTCCCAGCTGACGAATACCCATTGTATTGTAATGGAAATAAAGGTTTATTATTATTATTATTATTATTATTCTCACTCTATTGCAGTTTTTTTTTGGATAAATTATTATTTTATTTCATGGGTATATGCAAAAATATTAAAATATTAAAAAAAAAAATTCTCAGTATTTTATTTATTTTTTTATTGAAAAAAACATATTTCATTATCTAATTGATAAAAAAAAATTATTTCCCAGCCTACGAATAATAAAACTAAAAAATAGTAAAAACATAAATGTAGATAGATAGATAGATACGTTTATTGACCACCTCTTTTGAAAAGTACAGTATAATCTTTACAAAAGGAATATTTGGTCCAAATTACAGTGAATAAATACAATAGATTTTGTACAATCATCAAATAAGTAGATGAATTTTAAATTAATATACATTGTACTAATAACTGAATGATATACGTACGTACAGTATAACTCACAGTATTGCATCATACGAAATAGTGTTCGATAGCGTACAATGTATTGGGGTCGCAGCTACGTGAGCTAGCATATATATTTATATTTCCAGTAGTTTCATGATTTTATTGATAAAAAAACGTATTTATTAGCCTAAGAATAATAAAACAGTAAAAAATAGTAAAAAACATAAATACTAACAGTATTGCAACATGCAAAATACGATACCGCTATCAGCGTTTTGGACAAAGACTCGTTCAGTCTAACTCACGTTTTGCTTGTGTTTGATAGCGTACAATGTATTGGGGTCGAAGCTACGTGAGCTAGCATATATATTTATATTTCCAGTAGTTTCATGATTTTATTGATAAAAAAAAACGTATTTCTTAGCCTAAGAATAATATAACAGTAAAAAATAGTAAAAAACATAAATACTAACAGTATTGCAACATGTAAAATACGATACCGCTATCAGCGTTTCGGACAAAGGCTTCCACCATCTTCCATTGTCTCGCCTCACTCGTGTGCGCCATTCTTGTTGTGCTTATTATTATTAATATGTTTTGCTTGTGATTTTTTTACTCGCATATTTTAATCTTTGCATTGCCTCCCAAGCATCCTTCATCTTCTAAGGCTTCTTGTAGTGAGCCTAAGCGGCAAAGGAAAATGTTAACCATCGTAGATAAAGTGAAACTCTTAGATACGTTGAAAGAAGGAAAAAAGTTTGTGGATGTCGGCCGCTATTTTACGTAAACGTAAAAATTATTGTAAATATATCCTATTAATGTCAAGTCATCATCACCTCATTCATGGTAAGTTTTCCTATCACTTTCATAAAAAAATTACGTTGCTTGCTGTTATTTATAATGTAGAGGATGTTTTTTTAACAGTAAAGGGAGGGTTTATACAGTGTAAACGTAAAAATACATTAAAATATCTATGTACATATAGGCTGATCTCTACACCACGGATTCCCGGGTTCGCGCGCCGGGAAATAAATTTTTTTTATCAATTAAATAATGAAATTTTTTTTTCATTAAAAAAATGAAAATACTGAACATTTTTATTTTTTCTATATTTTAATATTTTTGGATATACCCCCCCAAAAAGAAATTTGACAAAAAAAATCGCGGTACACTAAATTCACGAGGCAAGAAACGCGATAGAGCGAAGGACCACTGTATATACATTCCACAACCGTACATAAACACACTATGCCAAAGGTATAAGATAAGTAAACATATTTTATAAGTACATAACAAAGCTGAAAGACCTGTAGTTATTTACATTAATATACAAATAGTGTACATTATAAAAGATATACAAAATTACAAATAAATACTGTACGGCAAAAAAAAATTAACGCACCCTGAGAGCAAACCCTTATCTGCAAACGTAAACAAAGATGACGTAAGTGGTAGGAGACGGAGGAGGAGACTTAAGTGGTAAGAGAGGGAGGAGAAGAGGAGGAGGAAGGGAGAGAGCAAACCACTGGTTGTTGTTGGGGTTGATACTGGGTGAAGAGTGACTGAAGCACATGGCAGCATGGTGGGAAACTGCCTCAGAAGCGGTCGTTTAGTTACTAAACAACCATATTTTTGCTTTTTCACATGCTCACGCACGTAGCTTGCGCATTTCGTATTTTTTTACTATTATTTTTTGGAGGCGTTATTCCATTTTTGCATATACAGTAATAGCAATGCGTAAAAAGCGAGTTGACTATATATATATATATATATATATATATATATATATATATATATATATATATATATATATATATATATATATATATATATATATATATATATATATATATATATATATATATATATATATATATATATATATATATATATGATTGTCTGTGCATGTAAAAGAAAATATCTAAAGCACTGCTATATATAATTACTAAAAAAAACTATTTTAATAGGAAAATAAGAGTAACTGGTAGTACTTCAAACTCTTATCCACGAATTAAGTCATCCTGTAAATTAAAAATGAAAAAAAAAATAAAAGTAACAAATAAAAAACCGACAAAAGTGAACTTTATCAGGTCCAAGCCAACCATAAAGCTAAAGGGGAACACTTCTGGCAATTCAAACAGAAGCCACATCTTCATAGAGATCAGGGAAGATACCAGATAAACATATTCCTGTATTGCAGTTCTGATATGAAAAAAAGTAACTACCTTCAATGTCAAGAACAGGAAAAAAAACGATAATGCACAATACCTCAATTCCCTTTTGCAGCTGTAATTTACTACCACAGATATTACAGCTTTTATTATCTAAATCTTCAACTAATTCAGCATTAGATCCTGTGCCACAATTTTCACAGAGAAGCAGAGTATCTTGACCTATTGGGGCTGGAAAGTGATATTCGTGAGAAAAGTTGCCTCCGATGTTACCACAGTCACCAGAAACTGGAGAGACAAGAACCTTTAATCTTTAAGCAAGCTTTGAATAGCTTCAGCATACAAACACAATCTTAAAAATTATCTTACATATACCTCTTTAGTTCCTTTACACCTTTTCACTGGTGAGCTTCCAAAGGAATAAAATCTATTAATAGTGTTGATTATTTAAAGATGCTATTTACAAATCAGGGCAGGGAGGCTATTCGAATTTAGACAGGTAGGTTATAATATATATGGAAATATTCATATATCTGTAGCAAACTGAAAGGCATGGGCCTCCTACCCTTAACGAATGGTATTCCAATACGCTGAAATATCGTATCATACGCAGTGCATATCTGGTTGTAAGTGTCAGTCGCAGATGTCTCATCTTTGTCAAATGTGTACAAATCTTTCATTAAGAACTCCTTACACCTGAAATCAGTGAGACACTGGCTAGTTTGAATGAGGAAGAACAATAATATATATTTTTCTAAAGAATTTAAAGGTGAAAAGTAGACTGAATCACATAACTATATTTAAGCATACTATAAAAGGAGACACTATGAAGCAAATATATTTGATTACACACTTTTGTAAAGTTAGTACCACAAGCCATTCCATCACCTTTTTTCAGTGCAATTATATTACATAGAATATATCAAATGCATACCGTAATGATATGTATTACAATATGAGACGTACATACTGTATACAGTAGTATTAATTTTCTAATCAATATTTAATACTACAGTATATTATTAAATTAAACAAACACTAAAATTTTAATGTAATACATGAGTAACGAATTTTTTTTACCTTAATAGGCCAAATCTTGGATTAGCCTCATCACGAAACTTGCTTGATATCTGATAAAGACGTAAAGACAGTTGCCGATGTGAAAGAAGGCTTGTATCTGCAAGCATATCAACAATAGCCTCTTCATGGGTCTGAAAATTAAAATGACTAACTACAGTGCTATCATTATTTTCATTAATTTTAATATTTACACTACTAAGCATGTACCATATTCTTAATATTAACAATTTGTCTATTTAGAGCACAGTAGGGCTTGTAAATCATGATTAAGATGATTCTAAAAATGTTGAGTGAAATAACATTCAGAAAACTGGGACCACAGTAGCTTTGTGGTACAGTGTGAGTGGGGAAACGTCTAAAACAGGTTCATCTCTTCCTTGAAGGGTTAGGAAGGGCACGCAGCCTTAATCCCTAAGCTCCAACATGTGTGTCCATCCCACCTTTGAATGAGGACTAGATATGACAAATAAAATGTTGCTATCAAAACGATTCAGAAAATTGATAAATGCAAAGCAAATATAGTACACAACAAAGTGATGTGTACATGAGTAGGACATGGAATGCTGGCATCACAGTGAATTAGAGTATGTGAATACAAAGGGGATATATATTTAAGTACATATTTTTTATGAGTGTGCCACCAGGACAGGCAAAAAACTACCCTCATCAATAAAGGCCCAGGCACGAGGAAAACATCAAGACAAAAGAAAAGAAAAAGGTCATGGACAACACAGAGATGAGGCAATGATACACGAAGGAAAAGGACAAACTGGAAGAATAGTCAAAGTACTGAGGACCTAGAGATACGGCAGGATTAGGCCCAGAGATGATGATAGATCCGCTTTTTGAAGAACAATAGGTTATAAGAATTAGGAAAGACACAGGGAGGAAGAGAGTTCCCGAGTCTGGAGGTAGATGTGAAGAAGCAGTCACTGCACCGACCAATCCGCAAGCTACAAATCTCCACACAGTATCTGTGAGACGAGGCTGCATGGCAAGTGTTACGTGGCCTCGGCAGTGGGGAGGGATGCAACTCGCCAACTCATCAAAGAAGCGATGGAAGTAGTAGCAACAGAAAAGAGAATGGGATTATACCTTACGGTGATGAGAAAGAGAATCCAGATTAGAAGTTAGAGAAGGGTAATTAATGAGTCTGACTGCCTTAGATTCATCCCTATCAAGGAGATAATTATAATAAGAAGTACCCCAGATGTGCCAGCAGTAGTCTAAGCAGGGACAGATAAAACCTTTATAGATTTTAAGTAGCTAATTGTAAAAAGTTTAAGTGATGTACAGAACCCCCAATTTTTTGGATGCAGATTTAGCAATTTGGATACTGTGATTCCTGAAAGACAATTAGAGGCTATTTGGATTCCTAATATGTTCATAGAATTAAGAGGGTAAATTTTGTTAGTTTTGAAGACAATAGGGCTATCAGGAGGAGAAGAATATAGAGAGATAGCCAGATTTTGTGTCTAGGAGGCATTAATTTAACTAAATTTTGGGTGCCCCACTCAGATACCCTCTGCAAATCAGAGTTGAGAGTAGAAGAAAGACTGATACCAGACTGATTACGAGTAGTATATGAAGGTTGTGAAGAATAAGCAGAGGAAAAATGAATGGTAGAATCATTGGCAAAGGCATGAGGAAAAGGGGGACTGAAGAAGATTATTGATGAAGAGAAGGAACAGAGTAGGTGAAAGAACAGGTCCCTGTGGAACATCACTGATAACAGGGAATGGGCTAGATGTTGCACCGTCAACAAGCACAGATATAAAATAGTAAAAAAGAAACTGGAAATCAGAAAATAGAAACAAAGGGTAAAGCCATAGGCAGGGAGTTTGGCCAATAAAGCCTTGTGCCAGACTCTGTCAAAAGCCTTAGAGATATCAAGGGCAACAATGAAGGATTCCCTATAGTTCCTCAGAGAATATGACCATACATGAGTAAGATAGGCTAGGAGGTTACCAGTGGATCTTGCCTTGCAGAAACTGTACTGGTGATCGGAGATAAAGTTTCAAAAAGTGAGCATTGAGCAAAGTTTCAAAAACTATAGCAATAGAAGAAGTTAGGGCAATAGGTCGGCAGTTTGAAGGAATAGAGCGGTCACCCTTCTTCAGAACAGTTTGCACTAGAGCATGCATCCAAGATGGGAATGCACAGGAGCCAGTTCATCTGCAAACTCCTTAAGGGATCTTGCAAGGATACCACTGGGACCAGATGCCTTGTTCGTTTTAGTGAAATAAGAACCTTATGAACTTTACATGAAGAAAGGATAAGGGAGGGCATAGGGTTAGACAGGGGTAAAGACTGAGGGAGAGGTGCGCTGGAATCATTTACGGAAGAGTTGGCAGAAAAATGAGAGCCAAAGAGAAATGCTTTGTCAGTGGGAGAGCAAGCTATAGAACCATGAGAACAAATAAGAGGGGGAAAGCTTGAGTTATGGAATTTTTAGGGAGGTTTATGGCTAAGAACCAGAAACATTTTTCAGTAGGAGAGGAGTTAAGGTCAACTTTCTTTCATATTTAGAAAGCCTTAGACCTTCAGATCTGAGAAGTACAGCAATTCCTAGCTACTTTAAAAGTATAAATGAAGAATGAGGTAAATCAGTGTGCCTGATTTCTGGCCTGAATAGCTGTGGAGCAAGACCGGTCAAACCAACGATAAGGGGGAGGAAAAGATTTCACAGAGGAGTGGATGTATGCCTCCATTCCCGAGGTTTTTAGGGCTACCTGATAAGGGTTGCGGGACCAAAAGGAGTAGTCATCTTATAGGAAGTCAATGAGGAAGTTAAGCAAATCTTCACATTGGGTACGCTCAAAGTGCCAAAGGCGGCGCTGAGTAAGAAGGATTGATGGAGGGGGAGCAAAAATGGAAAAGATTGAGATCACAAAGTAGTCAGATTTACCAAGAGGGGAAAGCATAGAATAGAGAAGTTTGAAGGGTTAGAAGTAAGAAATAGGTAAAAAATAATGGCTGCATGTTCGTGTCGATCGGGAACACGAGTAGGATGTTTGATAATTTGCTCAAGATCTAAGTAATAATCACTTACAGAATGCCCTAGTATGCATCTCTTGTAAATATGATGGATTACAAGCAAAACAGTACTCAAGGCAAGGTAACTAACAAAAGCAATCTCCAACTGCACAGACTCTAATTTAAAAGCACTATTATGAATTTAGTTGCATATTAAATCTTAAAAATATACTCTTATAATAAAAACTGCTCTAAGTGTATAAAGAAGAAATTCTCCATTTGAAGAGAATTTACTTAAATAGTAGATAGAATTCCAAGAATTACCATAAATACATACACGTTTAAATGGCCTCATTCTCCCTTGTAAGGGGGGTGGCCTAACCAAGAAACATACATTCACCACGATCCACACATACCTCAACTACTCTTAGCTCCTTGGGGATAAAGGGTTGCCACATTTCCCCCCCTCTACCACCATGCTTGGGTAACCCACAAGTTAGGCGGACAAGGATATTCTACAGTGAGGCCCTACAGCCAGAGCTGGTTTACCCCCACCGCTTCATTCACACATACCTCAACTACTCCTCTTAGCTCCTTGGGGATAAAGGGTTGCCACATTTCCACCCCTAAAACCCTATTTGCGTAACCCACAAGGTAGGTGAGGCCCAGCAGCTGCAGTTGGTTTACCCCCTCTGCTTCATCACATGCCAACTCCCCTCACAGTTTGTTGAGCTAGCAGAAGTGAGAAATCCCTTAGGCGTGTGTCACCAATAAACAATCTTCCTCCACTTATTCCTATCTCTTGCACGCTCTCTTCCCAGCTCCATTAACATTCCACATGCATCCCATACCCTTTTCACGCCATCCATCAATCTCATTCTAGTTCTTCCTCTTGGCCTAACTCCAACCAGTTTTGCACCTCACTCATTTTGCTATTCATGCATCACTCATTCTTTCCATGTGTCCAAACTTACTCAATACTCTCTGATCCAATCTATCCAACAGCTTCCTTTCGACACCTGTTCTCTTTTCTTACTCTATATATTCAAGATACACCAATCATACTTCTCAAACACCTCATCTCCAATATATTCAAATTGTTCTTTTCATTCTGTCTTGTATTCCAAGTCTCTGCTCCATACAATGTTGTCTGCACAATTCTACCTTCATATAGCCTTGTCTTAGCATTCATTCCTAAATACCTGTTTCTCAATCACACTTTTCAACCCACCTAGGCATTCATTCGCTTCATTCACTCAATAACTTACCTCCACATCCACTCATCCATTTCTTGATACATGCAACCCAAAATACTTAAAACTCTTAACTTCTTCCAGCAACTCCCAATTCACTCTTAAATTCAATCCACCAACATTAACACTCCTCGTACACCTCATGACTACTATTACCAATATTCACCTGTAACTTCCTTCTTTCACACACCCTAACAAACTCAGTCACCAAATGATGTAGTTCATTCTCAGTATCAACCACAGTCCTGTGTCATCCACGAATAGCAATCGATTCAAATTCCACAACCTTCCATGCTCACCCACTAATTCCAACCCTCTGTCTATAAATACATATAAAATAAAATATACCAGTCAATAGTGTATTCTTTCATATTAAATTAAATATATAGAATGCAAAGAGCATAAATATTCTCAAGAGTTATAATAAATAAAAAATTATACGATTAAATTACATATGATTATATATAAAATATAATAAAAGGTATAAAGAAAACCAAAAACCCTACAAAGTATATTAAAACTAATTTATTATTTTTAATTGGGATCATCTTAAACCATAAAAAATAATACTTACAGCGCTTAAGACATAATCTCTTTCATGACGATCTTTCACTTTCATTAATTCTTCACCTGTCGACTCCCAGCGTCCTGCAATGTTCAAGCAAGAACATAATCATACTTCAAACAAACACCCATATTTACTCAACTTACGTAACTTTTCTATCCCTGGTGGGGAGAGGGAGAAAAAATATTTCTCTCACATTATCTGTCTTGTAAAAGTCATATAAAAATGAATAGAAGATCGAATATTTGGCAAACCCTTCCTCCCTGAATCTATTTCTTACAAAAGACAGTTGGTATAATGGATGTGTACCGACTGGGTACAGTAAAGTCCTGATGCATCCCTCTTTGTTCAGTTATGGCATTCCTGTTGGTTTTGATATATATATATATATATATATATATATATATATATATATATATATATATATATATATATATATATATATATATATATATATATATATATATATATATATATATATATATATATATATATATATATATATGTTTCCCCATTTTAAGTCGTTTCGGTAACAACAGAGACCAATAAATAATTAATAAATCAATTTTTCAACATACCAGTCATCCAGATGCAAACCAACCACAGTAGTAAAGGTAAGCAATATAGTAAATAGTGAGATTTAACTATTTTTATGTATTAGATGAAGAACTTGGATTATTTTTCTATGTTTTAGAGTATTTATTTTTAGCATTGGGGGAACCTAGGTTCGAATTATAGGTGTTGCGACTTCGAATTCGATAAGCCAGCTGTCCGGAACGGAACCCTGATGTAAAGTGGGGACCCCCTGCATATATATATATATATATATATATATATATATATATATATATATATATATATATATATATATATATATATATATATATATATATATATATATATATATATTCTGTATATATATATATATATATATATATATATATATATATATATATATATATATATATATATATATATATATATATATATATATATATATATATATACAGTGTTCCCCCGGTTATTCACGTTTCTTGGTTCGCGTTCTCAATGTATCATTTTTTTTTTGGCAAAAAAAAAAGAAAAAGAAAAAAAAATTAAGATTATTGTGACACCAGGATGGGCCAAAAAATGATAAAATAAAGCAGACTTTATCAGGTTGTAAAGAGAAACAGAGATGGAGAGTGTAATGACCTGTCAGATGTGAAGGGATTATAAAAAATGTGTAATGAATATCCAGCTCTCTGCTGGGTTTTAATATACCTCTGCATTACTTTCATGATGTCTATTCCAATAGTTCTGCTTAGATCTTATTATTATTATTATTATTATTATTATTATTATTATTATTATTATTATCATTGGCAGCATTAATTTTCCTTTGATGATGATTGTGGAGATTATTATCATCATCATTATTATTATTATTAAGGGCTCATCATTATTTGCACATCTGTTGGTTTATTTACTTTAATAACTGTGTAAAGTGCCCCTCCCTAGTTGGCTGGGACAAAGAGAGTGTGGGGGTTGGGTAGAATAGGATATTGGAGAGAGAGAGAGAGAGAGAGAGAGAGAGAGAGAGAGAGAGAGAGAGAGAGAGAGAGAGAGAGAGAGAGAGAGAGAGAGAGAGAGAGAGAGAGAGAGAGAGAGAGAGAGAGAGAGAGAGAGAGAGAGAGAGAGAGAGAGAGAGAGAGAGAGAGAGAGAGAGAGAGAGAGAGAGAGAGAGAGAGAGAGAGAGAGAGAGGAGAGAGAGAGAGAGAGAGAGAGAGAGGAGAGAGAGAGAGAGAGAGAGAGAGAGAGAGAGAGAGCGGAGAGAGAGAGAGAGAGAGAGAGGAGAGAGAGAGAGAGAGAGAGAGAGAGAGCGAGAGAGAGAGAGAATCTTTAAATAACTTGTTCATTCAACCAAAACTACATTATTTATAGTAAAATTAATGGTTTAATTACGAATTCGTAGTAATAATGATGATGATAATAATAATAATGATAATAATAATAATGCTAATGATGATAATAATAATAATAATCTCCCCAATCATCATCAAAGGAAAATTATTGTTGCCAATAATAATAATAATAATAATAAATAATAATAATAATAATAATAATAATAAGATCTAAGGAGAAGTTTTTAGAATAGACATCAAGAAGGTAATGCAGAGGTATAATAAACCCAGCAGAGAGCTGGATATTCATTACACATCTTTTATAATCCCTTCAGATCTGACACTCTCCATCTCTGTTTCTCTTTACAGCCTGATAAAGGCCGTTTTATTTTATAATTTTTGGCCTGTCCTGGTGTCATAATGATCTTAAAAAAAAAAAAAAAGGCTGATCCTACTTCGCGATTTTCCTGGTTCGCGCCGGGTCCTGGAACCGAACTACCGCGATAAGGGAGGGAACACTGTATGTATGTATGTATAGATATATATATATATATATATATATATATATATATATATATATATATATATATATATATATATATATATATATATATATATATATATATATATATATATATATATATATATATATATATATATATATATATATACAGTTATGACCCCAATCCACGATTTAATCCGTTCCTAAAACCTTTTCTTGGGATGGATTTATTTTTCCCATTGAAAAGCATGTAAATTCAATTAATTCGTTCCTAGTCACAATAAATATTCATTTTAAAATTTTTCTAGTCAGTATAAACATGAAATATAATACAGGTTATATGCATTTCATCTGTAAAAGGAAAATTACATTAATAATAGAAAGGAATTCTACTCTACTAAAGCAAAACATGTATATATTCAGGTGTACAGTATACACTAGTTGATACTGAATATAAAATAGCAGTCTCATTCTTCCACTAATAACAAATAGGTAAGAAACAAATAATGTAGGTAAGAAACAGTACTGTATTTACCTTTGTGGATGATTGTTGCTGGCATATGTGGATGGTGGTGGAGGAGGAGGAGGGGGACTAATTTTTGGAAGGAGAGTCTCCTTCCATAAAAACGTTAGGGAACTTTTCCTATACAGGTTGTATTTCTGGTGTTTTCTCTCTCTTTTCTCTTTTGGTAGCTGCTTCCCTGCCTACTGGCACAAGGAAACGATCTTGAGAAATTTGTCTCTTTCTTATTTGGTAAATTTTTCTAAAAATATTCATCGCATTGTCATTTACCATGTTCACTACTCTATTGCTCACAGTTTTATCTGGGTGATGATTCTCAATAAAAGCCTGCACATCATTCCACTTACTAAAAATTTCTTTAAATTCTTCACTGGGCAACTTTACCCTCTCATCCTCTCCCCCGCTGACTGCTCCTCTTAGAGAATCTTCACCTGTTCACGCTGCAACTCAATTAATTCATCTATGGTAAGTTCTTCTTTGTGATCCTCCACATCCTCCTCACTGACCTCCAAGCCCAAACTTTTGCCCGAGGCCACAATTTCATTCACAATTTGAATAGCTAATTCCTGCTTGAAGCCTTCACAGTCTCTATCAGTCACACAACCTGGCCAAAGTTTCCTCCAGGCGGAGCTCAACATGCGATATGAGACCTCCTTCCATGCTTTGTCAATGAGGCCAATACAGAGGAGGATATTAAAGTGGTCTTTCCAGAAATCACAAAGGGTACAATCCGCATCACTGGTGACCTGGAAACACCTGGCAAAAAGACCCTTCGTATGCAACTTTTTAAAATTAGAAATTACCTGTATAGGAAGATCTTTTTCCACACCTGGAGGATGGGCAGGAGCATTATCCATTATCAGGAGACACTTAAAGAACAAATCATTTTCCTCAAGATATTTCTTCACTGCTGGCACAAACAGTTCAATCAACCACTCTAGGAATAAAATCCGTGTGACCCAAGCCTTTAGGTTTGACCTCCACATTACTGGAAGGTTAGTCTTCAACACGTTATTGCGCTTAAAAACACGGGGATTTTCTAAGTGGTAAAACTAAAAGAGGCTTGGTCATACAGTCCCCACTAGCATTAGTGCACAATAAAAGTGTAAGCCTGTCTTTCACTGGTTTGTGGCCAGGCAGTGACTTCTCTTGGGCTATATAGGTTCTTTTGGGCATTTCCTTCCAAAAGAGTCCCGTTTCATCACAGTTAAAAACGTCTTGAGGGATATAACTTTCACTCTCAATAAATTTAGCAAATTCATTTACGTTAGAATTCGCTGCCTTTTGGTTGGAACTAGCACCTCTCCATGTCTAATGACGCTATGAATCCCAGTTCGTCGACGAAAGTATTCAAACCAGCTTTGCTGGCTTTAAATTTGTCAATTTTAGCACCACTAGAACTTGGAGAGTGCTACTAAATCTTGGTAGATTTGCGAAGCCTTAGCACATATTATGGCCTCGCTAATATTATCTCCAACCAGCTGTTTTTCATTTCTCCACAGCAACAATAATTTTTCTACCTCTTCTATCAACTGTGGCCTTTTCTTCATTAATATATTTACTTCTTTAGCCATGTCAGCCGCCTTATAGATCCCTTTACTCTATAAAATAATACAGATAGTCGATTTTGCCATGTTATACTGCATGGCGAGATCAGACACATGAACACCATTTTCATGCTTAGAAATTATTTCTTTCTTTGTTTCCATTGTTATGCATCTAGAGTGTTTGATGCCACAGTCACTAACGCTTTAAACTTTCCTAGGAGCCATGATAGGGGCTATTTGAAAGGCAAAACAATGAAAAATAAATCAAGAACTACAAACAGATCACGAACGAACTACACAGAGTGGACACCAATGCAGAACTGAGAGCTGGCGAGCGGGAGACGTGGTCTCCTAGCCGACACATGTGTGTTCGTGGGTTGGTTTTTATTCATGATTTGGGGTCAAAATTTGTTTGTAACAAGTCATTTTCCATAAGAAACAATGATAATGAGCATAGATACTTTTCACAACCGTACATAGACACACTATGCCAAAGATATAAGATAAGTAAAATATATTTTATAAGTACATAACAAAGCAGAAAGACCTGTAGCTATTTTTATTGAAAAACAAATAGTTAAGAGTATATAAGATATTCAGATTTACTGTACATTAAGCAAATTAACATATGGGCAACTGAATCAGATGAGCTCACTCACAACACCTCATACCACTCTCCAACACTCACTTCCATCCCTAGTGACGAAGTTATCGTAAAGAAACGCTGATAATCTAAGTCAAATTGATGTAAAATGCAACACAACGAAAGGATATCAAAACATCGTCATTTATGACATTATTTTACTCGGATACTTACATAAAAGGGCAATTTTTGCTGTTTATAGTTTAGATAGAGCCCTTTCCTTTTACATCTGGCACCAGCACACGTTAAAGTTGCCAGAAATGAGTAAAACAGATAAGGAGACATCCTGGGTTGGGAGGGGGAGGGGGTAAAGGACGATTTTCTGTTTTACTAATTTCTGGCAACTTTAATGTGTGCTGGTGCCAGGTGTAAAAGGAAAGGGCTGTATCTAAACTATAAAAAGCAAAAAATTGCCCTTTTATGTAAATCTTCATAGTAAAATAATGTCATAAATGACGATGTTTTGATATCCTTTTGTTGTGTTGCATTTTATATTAATTTGACTTAGATAATCAGTGTTTCTATACGATAACTTCGTCACTAGGGATGGAAGCAATTGTTGGAGAGCAGTACGAGGTGTTGTGGGTGAGCTTATCTGATTCAGTTGCCCATATGTTAATTTGCTTAATGTACAGTAAATCTAAATATCTTATATACTCTTAACTATTTGTTTTTCAATAAAAGTGGCTACAGGTCTTTCTGCTTTGTTAGGTCTTTCTGCTTTGTTATGTACTTATAAAATGTGTTTTACTTATCTTATATCTTTGGCATAGTGTGTCTATGTACGGTTGTGAATAGTATCTATGCTCATTGTCAATTTTTCTTATGGAAAATGACTCGTAACATTACACGATATTTACATTACACGTCACTTCTGAGGTGTTGTGGTGAGTTCTCCTGATGCAGTCGCCCTTTAATTCCCAAGTAAACGTATGCACATGGCAGCAAGGTGGGAAAGTGCCTCTGAGGCAGTTGCTTATTTACTTAAATGAATTCTTTTTTTCAAATTTTTCACACGGGCGTTATTCGTGTATTTTGTATTTTTTTACTATTATTTTTTGGGGGCGTTATTCCAATTTTGTGTATTATAACAACGCGTAAAAAACGAGCTGAGTATATATATATATATATATATATATATATATATATATATATATATATATATATATATATATATATATATATATATATATATATATATATATATATATATATATATATATATATATATGTTCCGGTTTTACGTCACAGACTCCCTTTTCTACCAAGGGCTAGGATGGTTGCCTTCTTGCAAAGGACTTGTTTTGGCAGATGTAATTGTTACCCTGAGTGCATGCCCTTTCTAACCTCAGACCGAGACGGGGCACGAGCCCTCGACCTGACGCCTCAAAGTCGCGGACTAGTTAATAGTCATAAACTACTTGTAAAAGCTTTTGATGGGTTAGTACATTGTTCAAGAAGATCATACTTTGCAGGAATATAAACAATATACATTTTTGCAATACATATATCATATACATATTGTACCCAAAACCATTTAAGCAAAGATAGCAATAGCATATAAGCATAAAAAATATTGCCCACCTGTCTTTTTCCATAAAAGGCCAGAAGTAAGAGATGGTAATAAGATTTTTTGGGCACCAACTCTCTTCATTTCCTCATCAATAACGGCTGATAATTTTTCCAGAGCCCTAAGCCCAAGAGGTAAAAAAGCAAACATTCCATTGCCTCTTGGTCTTAGTATCCCACACTCCATCATTAGCTACAGGAATAAATATTACATATTTCAAACATTCGCTTTCAAAGAGCAGAGATGTATCATTAAATCAAATAATGTCAAAATTCAAACTAGTTAAGAAGAAAGATATGAAAAAGTAACTATACAGCAAAAAAGTAAGGAGTACATATGATAACATCAACTTGCTACGCTATCCATTGCACATACCCCTATGTACTGCAATTCATTCAATCTTCCCAAAAATTCATAAAAAAATTAATAAATATATATCATTAGGGTAGAAAACATTTAAGTATAAAAACAACAATAATTATAAAAAAATAACATGACATGAAGTTCTGCTTCATTTCTGCATAACATATTTGCATTCATCTTATGGTATATGATAATGATACCTACCTTCTGAGACAAAGATATGGCTGCATCTTTTTTTACTAGTGCCTCTTTGGGTACAACGCTCAATGGCTGATAAAGCTGTGACACTCGATATTGATGATAAAACTGCCTGAGCAGATAATGTAGACATCTCGTGTGCTTCAAGGTATTAGATTTTTTATACATCTTCATAAAAGTACAGAATCAACAAATCTTGCACAAGTTGACACTTAAATTATCTGTTATATGTGGTATGATCTGTGCACCGGTACCTAGATGGAGTAAGAATGAATGTTAAGAGTTTGGATATGCCCTGAATGGAGGTATTATATATACACTGATCTTTCTATTAAGTAGAATTTCCGAGATACATTTCTATCTATTCCTAGTTCAAAACTATAATTTCCATAGTCTTTGGTTTGCTTCAAACAAATTTGGGCTTTAATTCCACTGGAAATTAACTGTGTTCAAGATAAATCCCTCTGTTCTCCCATGACAGTACTGAAGAAGAACGAGGGAAATCGGAAGGTCATGTGTGGGAAAGCATAAAAAATACATCCAAATCCAACCTATAACATATGGTGTTGTCAAACTCTAAATGTGGGTGCTTGGGGTTTTGCCCCCAAGACCTACTAATTTAAGGTATTTCCTAATAAAAATACAGTTCATATTTGTTTTAATCAAGCAATAAACCACATGACAAATAAGGTAAAGCAAGTTTCTCTCCATTCCCCAATGGAGTACTAAGTATCAATCAAATCCCTGATCAGCTATAAATCCCTTTTTAGATCAGCTGAAAACCCAAGATTTCAATGATGGCACTCCTGTTGCTATGAGGAGTATCCAAAAATAATAATTAATTGAAAATTTCATATTACATGACGATAAATTACAATAAAGGCTTGAAAACGCATACACTGAATAACAAATTTCTTTTTAACTCTATTATCTTTTACGGAGTTTGCTCACTTACAGTGTACAGAGCGAACTTCGGCTGTACACACGATATTGAAGCAGTGTCTACGTTAATCTGCCTAACCTGTATTGCTAACCCCCTACCGTTGCGTATTATATATCAATTCCCCGAAAAATAGAGACCGACAATACATGATTGCTAGATGTACTGATTAGCATAATACTATTTTGCCATGCATAGATATATGACCTGGGCCCATACAGTATATGAAGTAGAAGCCACGGCGATAATGATTAGTGAATATTTATATTTAGACACTTCATTCTCAAATGGTAAAAACACCCATTACGTCAAAAACTGTAAATTTAATTACTTTTTACTCAACTCACGAAGGCAATGAGGTCACTTAGTATATATATATATATATATATATATATATATATATATATATATATATATATATATATATATATATATATATATATATATATATATATATATATATATATATATATATATATATTCTTACGTATTCAGAGAACAATGAAATAAAACGCATAGTTGCTTGGCTCACAGATCCAATGTAAACCCTTCAAAGAAAAGCATAGTAGGTGTTAAAATGAGCAAAATACGTTAACCTGGGACATAAATCTAATCACCCCGGCGTTCAGTTCAATTGTAGTGCGAAGGTATCTACTGTAAATTGGAACCTGGGTTTGTTATTGTATTTCTTCTTCTTCGGGCATGTGTAGGACACGGAGCTAGATCAGCTCATAGGTACCTAAGCCCAAACTGTTTAAAGGAAAGTAATATAAATATTGAGGAAGTACTACATAAAGCGTTAACCATAGACAATAATGCTGTGAATTACTACAATTCACAAACTCTATCCAATTGCAGACTAAATTTCATCATAAGAGAAGTGCATTTGTTTTTGCGAATTTCTGATTTCTTTTCACTTCCAAGAATAGAACCTCCGCCTTTGTAACAGATCTCCGTAGAAACTGACTTAGAATCCCTTTCTTTCTTTCGTTTCTTTTACGTCACGGACTCCCTTAGAAACTGACTTAGAATCCCAACTCATATATATGCCAATATAAAATTAAATATTGAACTCTAGTCTTAATATCATATGACCACTTAACATTATTTATATTTTTGTTAAATCATACATCATCATCATCTTACACTTCTTTATTATTATCA